>OY284476.1:1227068-1460994 GCA_958336345.1 Dorcus parallelipipedus | reverse complement strand
TTTTTTAATTTATTATTACACACACCGGTCAAGAACTTACATTTCGAAATTATCCCATGAAATAATGGAGAATCTACAACCTCATGTTTCTGACGCCCACCACGATTCAACCTCGAACTCCGAAGAAAACACACCACGGTTTTTCGACCGCATAAAACAACAATTCGGCCATGAAGCAGTAAACAATCTGAAACGAATTTCAAACATCAAACAAAAAATCATCAAACTGAAGAATCGTCGAATGTTCCTGGAAAAATGTAGACGTCAGGTAATCATTCCTAATTGCCTATTACTCAAGAAAAGTAAAACCAAATATCAACATCTTCCCAAACAAAAAATAGATTCAGCTTTTTGGACTCTCCACAAGAAGATTCTTAATCTAGAAATTAGTTTTACTTTTCGCTTCCTAACAAAACTTAATGACACGTTAGATAATTTAATTAATACTGTCAAAACTCAAATGCCACCTAACATTGTAATGGAATTTATGAACTTTGAAAGTAAGAAATGTGAAACACTTTTCAACAGAATAAAAAATAAGCACATAACAAAATTCAACAATTTAAAGAACAAACAAAGTAGGACAAATGAATCAAATTACCCCCACATTACACAACACAACAACTTGAACACTGAAACCACTGACGGCTGGTTAATTAATTTAACCGATCATCAATTACCTATTGAAGTGAGCAATGTTTTGAAATTGGGCCCCAAGTTTAACTCCAACACTCACCATCATGCTAATGTAGATCTTACCGCTCAATTAATTTCCAATTTTGAATTTAACATACATCACTTAGAAGAAAACAAGAAAGAAAACTTAAGACTAGATTTTTCTAACCATATCCAAAAAAAATCAAATCCTGGACATAACAACAAACTTAACACAAATTACGTTGAACAGAATAATATCAAAAAATGTCGCAACTTCCTAAAAGAAAATCAAGACTTACTAATTACGTCAGCTGATAAGGGCAATGTAACTGTTGTTATGTCCAAGAAAAAATATACCAACCAAGTGAATAACTTACTTAATGATACTAATACTTACCAGGAGGTCAAAAAAGACCTCACACAGTTAATCCAAACGAAATTAAGTAATTTAATCAAGGGTTGGGTTGATTCTAATAACATAGATGTAATTACTGCAAGGAGTCTACGTTGTTCTAATGGGACCTGTCGAAAATTATACGCCCTTCCTAAAATTCATAAAGAAAATTACCCCTCTCTTACATCGGTTCACCGGTCTATAAATTATCAAAATTTTACAGTAATATTCTACAACATATTATCGATAAAAATTGTTCTTCCTATGTCAAAGATTCCTTTGACTTTATTCACTCAATCAAAAATCTACAAGTACCATTAGACCATACGATGTGCTCCTTTGATGTAACTAATCTCTTTACCAATGTACCAGTTGATTTTACTTTACAAGTTATTGAGAACAAATGGGATTGTCTAAAAGAAAAAACTATAACAAAAGAACAATTTATGGACGGTCTAAGGATGTTGACTAACTTCACAACCTTTCAATTCAACAACAAATACTATAAACAGATTGATGGTCTTCCCATGGGTTCACCTATCAGTCCCATTCTAGCCGAAATTTTTATGCAACATACACAAACCGAAATTTTCAAGAATTTACCCGACGTTAAACCCCTTTTATACAAAAGATATGTAGATGACATCCTAATCTTTCTACCTTTACAGTTTTTGACAGTTTCAACAGCTTTCATCCTAAACTCAAATTCACTTAAGAAAAAGAAAAAAACAATACGATCAACTTTCTTGATATTTCTATCATCAAAACCAATAACCTTCCGGTACGTACCAATTGGTATGGAAAACCTACTTGGACAGGTAGATACCTAAACTATCATTCTTCCCACCCAAGAAACCAAAAAATTTCTGTCATCACTTCCTTGGTAGACCGTGCCATCCTCCTGTCCAGTAACGAACTTCATAAACCAAATTTATTACTCATCAAAAATGTCTTAATTAATAACCAATACCCCTTACATTTAATTAATTCTGTCATCCATAATAGAATCAAAAAAATTACTTCAACTGTAGAACATCCAATTTCATCCAACCATAATTCTAATGACACCATCACCAATCAACCTGAAAACAATCTCAAATATTTTTCTTTTCCATACACACCCAATACCTTTGAATTTTTAAAAAGAAAACTAAAACCTCACAACATAATTTTAACAGGCAAACCTATTAATTACTATAAACAAAAATTCTACACTAATTTGAAGGATAAAACTAATATTGAAAACAAAACCAATGTCATTTATCAAGTTAACTGCAAAGATTGCAATGCCAAATATATCGGCCAAACTAAGAATTATATAAAAAACAGAATGTATGATCACAAATACAATATCACTCGTAACAACGCAGAATACTCCATGCTAACCAATCATTCTTTAAAATTTCACCACAACTTTGATTTCAACAATGTTAAAATTTTAAAACAAGAAACAAACTACCTAAACGTAATATATTGGAAATATATTATATCACCAACAATCCTGAGACGGTCAATAAAAGAACAGACTGCAACAATTTACATAATCTGTACCACCCTGTATTGAGGAATCTCCCCCTCCCCACCTAAGTATAATTTACGGTTGCAATTCTTAATTCGTCAGTGTTCTCTCGCTCTCGGTCGAAACTACACTCACTCATCCATTAGGTTAGTATTAATTTAAAATTGTAACGTTATTGTTAAAACTAATCCAATTTTTACGAATTTTACACATTAACATTAGGTTAATTGATCAATTATTGTAATTCTTAAAAAATTGTATCATTGTAGCTTCTGATGACGGACCCGGCCGGGCCCGAAAACGTTAAAGCCAATAAATGAAAATATGACCGAGGTTTCAAGTTTTTTAATCTACTCTTTTAGTTTGTCCTTTTACATTCGATCATTCAATAAATTTCTTTAATTCTTTTACTTAACTTTGATGGTGACCTGCAAGTGTCGCTCTCTCTTTGTCATCAAGGAGTTAATCCAGTTCTGCAGCACGAAGATAAACGACAAATACCTCAACTTGCACTTTTATTGATTGCATTGTATGAAGCAACGTGACAGTGATATATAAACGGTCGAGGCGAGCAAATATTACTGTCATAGCTTTTAGAGCACATACGGAGATCAAAGACTTTCTGGTATTACACGAGAAGTTTTTTCTGCTCTAATTACAATTTTGTCATGTATAGGTTCTACGAAAAAAGAAAAAAAAAATTGAGACGAAGGAGGAAGGAAATTAAAAGCAAGGTCTGCTTTTTCATTAGGGATGCGGATCTATAGTGTGCCAACGAATTACACGCGGCCGTTTGTTTTTGAATAAACCAGTTCAAATTGCGCAAGTTCTGCGAGCGAAGGACTCCAACTTAAATTACTAGTTTAATGAATCCCCAAACTTCAAATAAATCCTAACGTGATATTACGACTAAATTCGCACGAAACGCCGCGTAATTGGACGTCGGAAAGCCTTTCACGCTCGTGCAAATTCTGAAAACGCCGTCAAAGTAACATGAAATGTGCGCCTTTTCATGAATTTAAATGCAGGAAATATTTTAGATCGTTCCAGTACAAAACAGTCAATAAACTGTTAGTTAGTTATCCGTAATATAAAACACCGTTAAATGTTTGGGTGTTTCTGCTTATCATAGCAGAATCTTTTCCACTCCTTTCAGTCTTGTGCTTGTCTCTTTGATGTATTCCATGTGATGCACCTTCCTTTCAGTATATTGTTAAGGTTGAAAAATTCATTTATTTCATAATAATTGGCAGCCACCCTGTATGTGTACGTGACTTTGCCCCATGGGCCATGTTTCACAATGTTTCATAACCAAATCATACGTTGTTATTTAGTCTTACAGTATATCACCATTTCACTCTGTCGCCCGGCTAAATCTGATTTCATTCGTAACCACCCCTGTCGGAACTTATTTATGGTAGGAGAGAACGCGGCGGTCGCTCGCATTCAGTCTTTAGAGCTCCTAGCGTACGGTTCATTTATTTGTGATTTTTATCTTTGTGCTCCCTTTCACGAGGTTCTGTGAAGGAAGACGGACCCGGAATTACTCCGAGCTTTGTGCAAACGTACGGCGAGAGAATTACAAGCTCGGTAAAAAGCTACAAGGAACAGGTATGTCTTGTGGCCATTTTGATTGTGTCGCATATTTCTCTCTTCTATTAGGCTTCAAGTTGTAGTAGCTTCTAGTGGTAGTTTTACCTGGGTTGAGAATATTGTCATCCTTTGGGTGCAGGAAAAGGCTGGAATTGGCGCTTTGAAACGATTTAAGCATCGCAACACGGCTTCCCCCCGCCTGACAAAGTGAACTCGACTGGATCTGCCAGACTACGCCACTTGACTGCAAATACCTCGGTTGGATGAGGCTCTCTCACCACTGACAGCTGTCGAGCTGTCTGACATTACGCCGGATCCTGATTACATGGTAGGAATTATTCTGATTACTCTGTTGAATTACCGCGGCGTTGTTATTTTTACTTTTTGTTTATTAGCTAATCTAATGAATTTCTTTAATCGCCTTAAGCCGATAATTGTAAACGAAGAACAGATCTGTTGATCGGGTAATATCTGACGTGTTGTTTATCTAAATACATTACGTGTTCTTTTTATTGGGATCCCTTCTGGGTCGAACTCGATAGCTGTTAATTATTTTCTTATATCTACCTTAACTATTTTTGAGCATTTTAAATAAAAGCAAGCTTTTTATTGCATTAACTTTGCCCACCTTTTGCTTTGGGGTTACGTCGAACCATCCCTTGTTCAAGAGTTTTGCTGAGCGGTGCTGGAGAAACGTCGGTCACTCGCACAATTTGCTGGCCTTCAGGTAGGTAGCAATATTTCCAATCTGCTGGTTCCATGTCTTTTTAAGCTTTCCTCTCTTCTTCTTCTTGTCCCACCCTGCTTTGCATACTTCTTTAATCAAGTTATTTTACTCCATCCGGACAAACTGCCCGAACCAACTTAACTGTCTCTCCTGTATCTTTCAATCAAGATTTCCATCGCTGTAATTTTTGACTTGAATCTGTTATTTAGGGTCTAGGATTCACTACTATTATTGGGGTAAAGATAGTTTTATATATTTTTACTTTCGTTAACTTACTTTTGTTCAGAAAGACTGATGTCATCGCATTGAACATTCTTGATGTCGCATTTACTCTATTGATGACATCTATGTTTCCAGTACTACTCATCATGGATCCGAGATCACATTTCATATGGTCATGTCAATGCCTTTTCCATCTATTTCTTCTTTATTCGAGACTTCCATGATCTCCGACTTCTTCATGTTTATTTTCATACCATACTCACGTAATTTTTTTAAAATCATTTACATTTTTCGACACCAACGAAAGGTCATCTGCGTACAAAAACTCTTTCATTTTTATTACCATATTTCGACTGTATATCCTTCTGCTAATTTGTTTGTCCTTCTTGAGATATCGTCCATGATTATGACTCAAACGGTAAAGGACTCAATATCCCCCCTTTCTGCGTGTTAAATTTTTTAATGCTTTCATTGTTTACTCTAACTTTATTTTCTTGGAAGCGAATCAAGTTTTTTCTAGATCTGTTGCTGCTAAATACACTTTTCCATTTCCGTTTATGACTCTTTCAGAAATTTGTCTCGGACAAAAGATTCAGTCTTTGACGCTTCTCCTACCTTGAATTTAAATGCAGGAAATATTTCAGTAGTACCAAATAATCATGAAGGCTGATGATATACCTTAAGCTTACCAGCGTCTAATTTAGTAACTACAAAACTCATCAAACAAGAAAAGAACATAGTACTACTACATAATTAGTTTCATATTTCATTTGCTGTTTGCTTACAACGATAAACATTCATCCGCCCAATTTCATATAATTATGATTTTATCTTTTGCAGACATCCTGCGTCATAAAATGTAATTATTTCTGATTATTTTATATATTTTTATATTTAAGTACATATTGGAATGTTGTGCTTTTGTTTGTGCTAGTCTAGTTTAGAAATTCTTATTGGCCCCAAGTTGGGCGCCAAATTTATATTGTAATATAATTCAGGGAATTTAGATTTTTGTGTTTTTGTGAATTTTGCAATGTGATATTCCTTCCCTCACGTTGTGCATCAAATTATATTGTAATATCAAAGAGTAGTTAATTTATATAAGAGAAGCCACTTCTACCTACCTGAAGGGCAGCAAATTGTGCGAGTGACTTTGACGTTTTTCCAGGACCGCTCGGCTAAGCTCTTGGAGACGGGAGGGTTCGACGAAACCCCAAAAGAAAAGGTGGGCAAAGCGAATAAAATAAAAATCACCAGCCGAGCACACTTGTTTTTATTTAAAACGCTCCAAAATTTGGTGAAGATAAACAGGAGATCATATTACAAAGTTTAGTATGAGTATGACCCAGACGGGGTCCAGTGAAACGAACACGAAAATAAATTAAATAAACTTTGTTATCAGGCGAACAATCAGGTTAGAAACTAGCCGGTAAGCAGATCTGCCCCTCGTTTACACTACGCTTTAAAGTAAATAAAGAAATAAAATTAATAATAACGCTGCGTTAAAGCGAGTTATCAAAATAAGTCCGACCTGGTCATAAAAATCCAGCGTACTGACAGACAGCTATCAACCTGTTCTTTACTTCAAAGACAGGCTTTCGAAAAGCTCGGAGTAATTCTGTTGCCTTCTTCCTTCACAGAATCACGTGAATGGAGCACACAAAAATCGTAGACACAAATAAACGAGACGTCCAGTAAGAGCTTTGGAGGCAAACTGAATATGACCGGAACGCCGCGCTCTCTCCAACCATAAGTTAAGACAGGGGTTGTTACGACTGAGATCTATTGCTAACATATTTGTTAGAGTTTCTTTTTGATTTTATTTAAAACTCACGAGGACATTCCTTAGGGAAACAGGAAGCGTAAGCTCAGGAAGTAGGAACCTGTTGTGCTTGTCATGCATAGGATAGGAGAATTCTTTCACCAAAAGAAAATCACTTATGACTGTTGGAAATTGTAACTACCTTTTACCCTCATATTGGTACTATCATAAAAATATATTAAAAAATTGTTCGTAAAATAAAAAAATCGCATACTTTTGTTTAATATAAACTACCCTTCTAAGATAACGAATATATTTGCTTCCTCTGAGCACACAGAGGACGTAATTTTTTTTAAAAGTTTTCTTTCATTTCATTGCTTGAATGCTCTTCTGTTCATGAAAAGTTTCTGTATAAAGTATGAGCATAATAAGTACGTACGTACACGAGTAAAAACTTTTTGAAAGAAAACTCCGCTTCCGGTTAACAGTGCCCGTCGCGCCGTAAAATTCATGCACTTCCGCATTCGCCATCGACATTAAAATTCGCTTACGTCGAAACTTTGGCGGAACGTGCGCCACGTAAATCATCATACCCTGTCCGCAAGTTCAAGTAACACTGTAACCTATTTCTACGTTGGCTGGCATCGAAAGTTCATGAAATACGTTCCGTCGACGCGACGCTCCATTGTGGAAGCCTTTGGAAAGTTCTAGGCATGGCTGCAGCGCGCACTTGTTCGGATAATAAAAGCGCAAGCTTTTTGTAAACAATGACGGTCGTTGACAATACGATTGTAACTAAGCACGCAAATGTTGGATGTATCGTGTCGTGAAGGGTAAACCCGTGATTACACCATGTAAAAGATTGATTGAAAATCAATAGAGTACTGTTAGTTAATTTTAGGTATAAGGAGATAATGATTACTTAAGGAATTTAATTATCTATTTTCTGTGATAGTAAGTGAAACTTATTCGATTAGACCCTGTATATTTGTTATAAACATTTATGAAATATCACCTGAAATCCTACTTTGTTGGTATTCTATATACAAACCAAACGACTAATTAGAGAAATTACATAAAACGTGTGCCCGTTAATTAGATTCTCTTATCAATTTAATTTAGTATAGCTCAACCTGAAAAGCTATCGCAACATAAATTTGTTTCCATGTGTACTATTTCTTATCTAACCTTATTTATGCAAATATCATTTTTTATATTCCCATTTCCCGTTTCATACATGCATAATACGGCAATAACTTTTTATGGATCCGGAATCTTTCGCTACACATAAGACCGCCCCCATAATACTCCCTTCATGTTGCCACAAACTATATTTTTATAAACTGTTGCGGAGGAATTTGCGTCGGATCTCGTGGTATTAAGATGCACCTCGTTGGTGTGGCGGAACGAATTCCGGGCTGGGATGCGATGCAGCGGAAATAAGTTGGTTTTCCTTCGTTTTGCGATGCAATCTGGCGTCAATAGTATAGCCTTACGTCGCGTCGTTATCTCGAAATCTAATTTTGCGGTCGTGTGCGAAATGAATCCAGAGGATGATAAAAATAATGAGAATTGTACATAAACCTTAAATTGAGTTACGAAACCTTGTCCTATTCAAAAATAAGGTTTTGTTTTGTTGAGTATTTCTCGATAACGCTTGCGTGGAAACTAATCCCAGAAAGGTTTATAAATATTAAACGACATTGTCAAAACTGAGTTAATACAAACTAGTGTAACACGCCGATGTGCTACCCTTGTTTGTTGACTCTTACGGACAACTAAATAAGTAATAAAAAATCGAGGCGATCAATTTGCGAGAGAATCAATAGTAATCGATAGTTTTTCACGGAAGCCCCCCTGTGGAGGCGCGTGAGCCGATTTGTTGCTAAACCTAATAACGCGGCGAAGGGGGAGATCTTCGACCACTCCTATCGCCAAGAGGTGGAGGTGCAGTGACTCTCACTTTATTTGTTAACCTCTGATTGCGTTGTTTCCGACGATTATCTATCCCTATGCGCCGCAATGGAATGATTGACCGTTTTATTTGATGCTCTACTGTGGGTAGTTATGATCTTTCGGTCTCTCAGCGAATTACTTCTAATTAACTCGCAGATCTCTCGGCAAGAACTACACTTCGGTCCACACACAGGGTGTGAGGGAAACTCGGTTAAGAAGATGGCTATGAATATGTGATTGGCCTCGTAATTTTACGGCACTCGTAACGGCAACTAATTGGCTTTGATCTGGGGAATTAACTTGTGCTGGTCACACTTGATTTTAGCGGCAGATCTAGACTTGCCTTAGACCAGTGGTACAAACCAGTCGACTTCACTGCGCAAATCGAAAAACCCTTTGTTTGAGTGCTTCCAACTTGCCAGAGAATATCGCCCAAGGGGATTAACTAATTTTACAAGAGTACACTGGATATGGATTGCACTATAGATTGAAAGCGTCGGTTGACTGCCTCTGGTCGATTTAAATTACAGAACGCCAAGCAAACTAGTCTATTAATAATTTATACAACAAATGGTCAACCAACTCCAACCAACTAATGTGGATGCAACTTATTTACCTTTAAGCTCGGTTAGAATGCAAATGAAAATACTTTAGTAAGAAAATTGCACAAGCCAAGCAAATACTGAAATTTACAGATTATCTGGCCACAAATGGATGCGGGAATAAAAATGATTTTTAAACAATTTATACCACCAAGTATGTAATGAATAAAATACAAATTAAGTCAGATTACCTAAATCCGCGCCCGCGAAATTAAAATCCAATACACTCACTGCACTAAGTTTAAATACACCCGCGATTAATTTACCGTGCGCGAGACCGACTTGTTTAATTTTATTTAATTGACCCTCAAACACTGGGATTTTAGGCGTACCGATATAAAATGATTTAACTCTACTGTGAAAACTAAATCAGAGAAACAAGTAAGTACCCCAAAACAATTCGCCAAGCCCAATTGATACGACTGATCGTTTTAAAAGCTCGGAGCTATCTGTCCGTAATTTTAATTTTCATTTTTCGGCTGAACAAAATTAATTCCCCTTCCTCCGATCAGAAAACCAAATTCAAACCCCTTGACCAATAGAGCTGTGTTTAGCATTCAGAAAGATAAACGCCCCCCGGTTCCTGGAATGTGTTTTTCTAAGCTTTTACTAAACGACCACCCCTGAAGGCTACATGTGTTGAATTTCAAAGTCCACAACACTTCTAAATTACAAGTACCCTCTTGACATGTTTATGTTCCCGTTTACTGTGGAAACACGGCGCTCGCCTGCAGATTTTTCTTTAGAAGCAAATAAAAATCAGCATGTTATCTCCGGTCACGCCCTGCACTCGATATTTTTCAATAGCAGCATTCTCTTACAGAACTTACGCGTGTCAAATTGCCCAATTTCTAATGAACAACAGACGGGCATTAGAAACTCGCGTGACAGATTTATATGACAGTCAACTCAAGAAACAAGGAAAGCAATCCCAATGTGACAAAAAATTTGTGGCCCCACCCTTATTATATTGCCTATTGAAAAACCGTAACGGCCCCGGTAGGCCAGGCGATATTGCTTTCGCCCGACAAGTTACAATTCCTTCAATATGTACATTTATTTGTTATTTAAAATCAAAGTTACATGCAAGAACATGCTTTTTGTTTTATAAACAAATTCGCGACCGTTTCACTAGGAATTAAACACACTCCTCTGGGATAAAACTGCTATAATTTTAACATTAAACACTAAAACTGAGCTGTGACGGTGAAATTACTCATTTTGAAGTTTTTGAATTATAAAATAAACATGTAAACAATGCACCTGGCATTCAGCTGTAGAACTGACTTAAAGTCACTACAATATTCACTTCATTCAATATTTCTGGGATGAGAATTTATCTTTTATTTTTAGAAGCGGCGATTTCAGGACGAGAAATACCGCCGTTCCAGCGAAGTATATTGCCCCGAAGTTTTCTGACATTCCAGATTCGAGTCGGAATGGCCCACTAGAGGTTGGCGTAACAAAATAGTGAGAAGAATTCCCGAGTGATAATGGGTATATAGTAGTGCTAAAACCACTAAATGCGAACTGGTCTAGAGCAACGAGAAAGTTCAGTAAAATAGACATTCTTTTAATGGCCTGAGTGTTCAGGCTTTAAATCAATGTATACTACTTGCTTCTGGAATTAATTTCGTGCTAAGAGAGCAAAAAGTTTGCTTCCAATTACCGGCTATAATCATCCTTTAAAAGAAAAAGGCGCCCTAACAGATTTTTTTTTTGGGCATAATCTGCCTTTCGACTTTCAAGACTTTTAACTATGTGGATGATTTTATGCGAGCCTAATGGAACGTAACGCTTAATTAATTTTAATCGCGGTGAACTTCATTCCACCCCCAATAAAAAAAAAAGAAATTGAAAATACGGCGATGAAAACGAAATGAATGAGACGAACCGGAAAAAGTTCGATAACGAAATCTGAATAAAAAATCCTGCGAATACGTATTGAAGTCTGTCGCGAGCGAGGCGGGGGCGGAAAAAATTGCAAATGAGGATTTATTGTGTTTTCGGTCTCGTTAAGTAGAACAAATGCGCATTGTGCTCTCTCTCTCTCTCAGAGTTGGCTGGCATTACGATTATGCAACGAGGCTGGTAATTCTGAAAATTTAAAATTGGAAAAGCTCAGCTTTGCAGGATTAAAATGGTACGCTTTGAAATTTTTTTCTTCGCCGTTTTCTTCCCCTCGTTCTTACAAAATTTACTTTACTTCTTTTAAGTTGTCATTGATGAGGCAAGGACTCAATAATTACAAAACTTCCTTGCAATCATCAATTTCATTAATATTCATGGTGATTTTTGAATAGACCTGTAAAGAAAAAATAGTGAAGGAATAAACACTTACCTCCTTAAACTTCCATTACATTTCTATTTATATGCGACTACCTGTTTTTCTCTATCTTTATTATCTCTCTAAGCACGTCTGGGACATCAATCAGCTTGGCGAGATTCCTGAAACCCACACCTATTGAAGAAGCATAGGCTTAAGGAGTCACTTTTCTTTATTATTTTCTATATCGTCAGGCTATTATTGGTAATTAAGACAGTTGTGGTTTTCGTTTCTTTATTACCTCTCTAAACGGACATCAAGAATCAAGAATCACCTTATATTTAATGCCATATGAAATATGGGAAGGTACTGTAACGCGCCTACTTACCCCCTTTTGTTTGTTTACTTCCCGGACAATCAATAAACTGTCCAAACAAGCCGACGATTGAAATTTATTGCCCCTAATAGAACACTGATTTTCGAAAAATCCCGAGAGGCTCATCACTACAGCTGCATGCGGTCCTGTCTCTACCTGAGGTTTTATGGTAGGCGCTTAGGTGTAAGGGTTAGTGACCTACTTCGGCTTACGGTGAATGCCCTCCGGAATTCGTGCTGTAGCTGGTAATAATTATAATATTTCCTAATTATGGCCCGATCGTCAATGTAACCCCGTAATTACGTTGTGATAACCTGATTCTTTGGTGCGAGAAGTAAATAACTCGTCAGAACAAAGGAATTAGATACGTTAAATCAAAATGCAACGATTAAATTTAATTAATTATTTATTGAAAAAAAAAAGGGAAAAACTCCTGGTATGAGTCTCTGTGGGGTCCACACTGTAATTCGCTCAACCGATTTCACTTTCCGAATATCGGCGGACTAACCTGCCTTCTGTCACAGCTGGTGGTTTAAAACACACAGATAATCGTGCTCCTCAATTAAATTAACAATTAATTAGTATTCAACTTCAATTGGTCTTGGTACTAGTGTTGTCACTTTAATCGTGCTCTAAGACTCGTCATGTTCAGTCAACCAACGTACATGTGACTCAATGGGTCTACAGTGTACTTAATTAGTGGGATAAATTAATTAGACGTTCTGGTGGCGTACGTGATACAAAATGCCGCCTTCAGCGATCAATTTGCAAGTAAATTAGTTAGTAGCAATCACCTGCTTTTCAGGGACTCCCGTGGGAGGTGATGGGATAACCCTATCTCTAGTTAACCTGATTAATACGGTGGAGTTTAGGGAACACCGCTACTCCTCTCACCAGAGCGTTTAATTGAGATCGAAATAGTAGGAGATTTTCTCGACTACCTTCGCCTTGCGTCGAGGGTGGTGCCTGGGTTTCAGGTCCCTCTATTTGTCGCTCTTTCGCCGTCTAAACCTATCTAATTACTTTATAGCGCAGGAACCCAGTTTGACTGTTTTTTTTTTGGCACTACACTATGGGTGTTTTTGGCACTTTCAGTCTCTCGGCAATCGCTTCTAATTAACCGGCAAATCTCTCGGCAAAGACCACAGTTTGGCCCACACACATACAGGGTGTGAAAGAAACTTTGTTAAGAAGATGGCTATGAATATGTGGTTCAAATTGTTTGATCTCGTGATTTCACGAAATTCGTAGGTACAATTTAATTGTCTTGATTTCTGAGTTAAATTGTGCTGGCCCACGTGATTTAGGAGGCAGATATAACTTGCCTCAAGCCAGTGATTTAGATTGGCGATTTCCCTGTACTAATCGCAAATCCACAAGAACAAAATCACCATAGTAAAAGCAGACAAAAACGCAGGTATGGTCTTGATTGATACAGATACTTACATAATGAAAACAGAAAATTTTCTACTAAATAATAATTTCACACAACTTCACAAAAATCCTTTAACAAATTTTTTAAACAACACAAAAATCACAATTCAAAATACTCAAAATACACTTTTAAAAAATATTGATCGATATTCTTACAAGAAACTCATACCAATGAACCCAACTTTACCACGCTTATACGGTCAACCAAAACTGCACAAACCAAACATACCAATCCGACCCATAGTTAACTCAATAAATTCACCTACCCATCTTTTAAATAAAACACTTATCGACATATTTAATAACACCACCAATTTCAAAACTGAACATACTTTAAACAACTCAATAGAACTTATAAACATCCTAGAATCCACAACCATACATAACAACGAACAGTTAATATCATTCGACATAACCAACTTATATACCAACATACCAATACCAGAAACATTAAACTTAATACGTGATATATTAAAACAACATATAACTAATCAACAAGACTTAGATAACATAATAAAACTTTTTGAACTCACCACAACAGCAAATTATTGCCAATTTAATAACAAATATTACAAAATGACTGATGGCTTACCAATGGGAGCACCTAATGCATACCTCATTGCTAATATATACATGAATCACTTAGAAAACATAATTCTCAACAACAATACTTTTTCACAATACATAAAACTTTGGAAACGCTACGTTGATGATATCATATGCATCTGGACAGGAGATAATCACAATTTAACACAATTTCACAACTACATTAACAGCTTACATAAAAATATTCAATTCACAATAGAAAAAGAAAATAATAACACATTGAACTTCCTAGACTTAACAATTAAAAAAGACAACAACAATTTTAATTTTAATATATACCACAAACCCACAACCACAGATATCATAATACCACACAACTCAAACCATCCACATAAAAACAAACAACAAGCTTTCCAATATTATTTTAATCGAATAAAAAACGTTCCCGACAGAAACGACAGAAAATAAAAACAAAGAAATAAATTACATCAAACAAATAGCTACAAACAACAATTATAATCTAAATAATTTAAACAAAATCTACAACAACATTAATAACAAAACTCTAAATAATACTAACTCTGATAATAATAAACATACACATTACACAAAACTCACTTTTCAAGGTACAATAAATTACAAAATAGATAAAATCCTAAACAAATATGATATAAAATGTGCCACATCACAAAAAACAAATTTACTAACTAATTTACAAAATAACAAAGATAAAATTAACAAACTTGAAAAAAGCGGTGTATATAAACTAGAATGTGAAAATTGTAAAGCTACATATATAGGTGAAACAGGCAGAAACATAAATAAACGGATAAAAGAACACACAAGAGACAAAATAAATTCTAATGTTGGTAGACATTTACATGAAACAGGCCATAAGCTTAACCTCGCTAATACCAAATTATTACACGAATGCCCTAAAAGCAAAATTAACACTACTGGAAGCATATGAAATCTACAAATTAAAACAAAATAATAACATAACTTGCCTAAACGACCAATTAAAATTACAATTTGAACCTATATTCATGTCACTTAATAACTCACTTCACTACATAATTTTTCATTCAGTTTCTCGCAACCACTGATTTGACATATACGTTATTATTTTCTTCTCCAATATTTGCAATTTATTCTATTTTAATTAATTATTTTTCGACGTTAGCAGTAAGTATCCTAATCAATCAAGAACATTATCAAAATTTGTTACTAACATTAACTCTCTAATTATGTATTTTACAAAATCTAACCTAATTTTAAGAACACGTTTTCCAGTCTATTCATTTTTCAAATTCACTTCTAATTATTATATTTTCACACATTGTCGCTAACAAGTTATGATCTAATTACTCTTTTGCAAAATTCTAACTTAATATTATGAACACGATTTTCAATCAATTCAATTTTATTTCAATTTATTGTATTTATACACAATTTTTCTACAAAAAATATGTATCATCACTCAAACTTCTTCTCTTTCCAAATTTGCAGGCCTGATGAAGGTGATTTTCACCGAAACCGGTCGCTAGAATAAATAAGATTAAGATATTAGGAAGTGCCTTTTTTTTCATACATTAAATTCACCTAATTATGGACTTCATTCAACAACCTATAAATTACGTGCTTCAGAACTGTCATAAGGAACGCGTCTGCACCTCACCATCTGCAGTTTGTGTTTCTCTACTGCACTCCAAGCGCATCGTGAGTTGATCCAGAATTATGGAGCCAACTTTGAAAAGAAACAGACAAAAACAAAACACTTTAACTTGAGCGTAATTCGATTTGCTTTTTCCGCTAATGTACATGTATCTGCGATTTCAGCGCGACCAGCTTTTGTACAGACATTCGAAATACAATGGTTACTCTGCTGCTGACAGATTTACAGCTAACTCTGGTCCATTATTATTTGAAAGGGGACGGCACGTCGCCCTGGATTGCTAGCTTATCGCTTGCAGGAAAAATACCAAGAATACGAACAAGTATTTGTTATTTTAAAACTAAACATGTAATTGACACTTAATTTTGTTTTGAAACACATTTAGCGAACGTTTCAGTACTGTAACTAAAGTTAATTTTCCTCCCGCGTAAATTATATAAACTCGTCGGTTTTTTTTTGCCGAAAAAATAAACGAAACATGTTTTGTTTATGCGCTTGAATGTACTCGCTCATTTTTACCGGTTTAGCGCGCGCATTTTCAAGAGCAACGGTTAAATTAGGTATGTGCCACGATGTGGCAAGGGGGCTTGGTGGCATTTCGGAAACGCGTAAATTAATTACAGCATAATAGGTTCCACTGAAAAATAACCAATCGATCGGATACTCGTTCGCCCCGATACTTTGTTCACGTATTCGATTAATAACTGAATTATAATCTGCGTTGGCTTTGTTTTACGTGAGGCTGCCTAATTTTAAACATGAATGACGTGGTTAAAACACAGTAATTCAGTTCGACTTTCAATCGTATGCAAATTACGGGGTGTATCGCAAAAAATCGTTTGGGGGATTTTCTGTAATAATGCATGATCTAATTTGTGTGAAAACAGGAGCGGTGACAAATTCAATTATTACAACCTGCGTCAATCTTAAAACGGAAAAATTTTAAAATTTATATCACGTTAACTTGAACGTCGATTGGAAAACGGTTTTAAAAATGAAACTACGTCATCCCCAATTTTTCTTTCAAAATCGCGCAGCGCCACGTTCAATTCAAATTAATTATTTATAACAAACTGCAATTGACCCGCAGAGTATAATTAAATGCAGTGTTTGTTTAGTACTGCACGGAATTATGGCGGCGTAAATCGAAACTGCAAATAATGCTTCATGGTTGGGATAAACCGCACCATTGATCAACTAATTTCGAACATGTGCGTGGCCTGTAATGGTTCGGGTTTGGTCTTGTTTGATTAATGTGGTATAGTTTATATTATTTGTGTTTGACTAAAAAAATATTTATTAATTTGTTGAATAATCTAACTGTTCGTTTCATTAATTAAATTAAGCAGGTTTAATATTGTTTACGTTCAATTTGAGTAGATTACTTAGTTATGTTTAGGATCCAGTTTAATTTAATAAGTAAAAGAAGTAAATCGCGGCTTAGCTATTGGCAAGGAAAAGTAACGTCGACGTACGTTAGCGCTAAGCCGCTATTTACTTATTGTATTTTCCTGGCGTTAACCTTTCCGTTATGTTTAATTTAATCAAAATTAAATTGCGTTACTTATTAATTGCTGTTAGAGGTTATCTGCGATTGCATTTCGTTGATCAAAGTAATTTTCACCGTCCTTCACGAATTTATTTTTAGATATTTCCGTTAGAGATATGTGTGATAATATACGATTAAGCACTGAAAGACTGTAATTAGATGGTATTCTTTATTGAAGACAACGTACAACTTGTTAATCAGTATGCTAATAATGACTAATGGCTGACTGACAATGTTGCCAACTTACTTGACTTATTTCTAGCTTATAACTATTATGACACCTCCCCTTTCAGTACAAAATGTAATTGTTAAACTTTGCAGGTTTTCTGATTTCTCTTTTTGGTAATTCTCTAGTTAGGTTTGTAGGTGCAATATTGGTTGCATTAGTTATATCATCTGATTTGTTTTTATTTACTGATGGTTTAATATGATTGCTATTTCTTCTTAAATAGCCCTGATCTGTTTTAATTATATACGATCTCGGAGATTCATGTTTTTCAGTAACGGTTGCTTCTTTCCACACTTTATTGTTATAGTAGACCACCTTTTCTCCCTTTTTAAAATCTTCTCTCTCTCTCGTATTTCTGTCATAGTAGTGCTTATACTTTCCTCTTTTCTTTTCTAATTCTTTCTTGTAAACGTTTATGTTTTGCGTATACAACTTTGTCACAACTGGTAGTTTTGTTTTTAATCTTCTACCAAATACTAATTCTGCTGGAGATCTTTTCAGCCCTGTAATTGGTGTGTTACGATACTCCAGTAGAGCTGTGTTTAGGTCTTTCGCCTTCTTTAGTATATTTTTTGCTGTTTGTACTGCTTTTTCCGCCAAGCCGTTTGATCGTGGATACCTGGGGCTTGAGGTTTTAAATTCGAATCCAAAATTCTTAGCAAACTCCTTACACTCCCACGAAGAATATGGCATATTGTCAGATATAACGACATCTGGTACTCCAAATATTGAAAACAATCTCTTAAAAGTTTCTATGATTTCCTCAGATTTTTTTGTTTTCACTGGTATTACCTCTAACCATTTTGTCAGATAATCTATGACAACCATAAACGTTTTATTATTGTATTCTAGTAAGTCTGATGCGATTTTCTGGAATGGAAGATCAGACATTTCATGTAGTATTAAAGGCTCCTTAATATTGATGTTTTGGTACTTTTCACAAACCTTACAGCTTGCTATCATTTGCTCAATTTCAACGTTCATTCTTGGCCAGTAGAAAATTTCTCTTGCTCTATCTCTTGTTCTGTTGATACCAAAATGGCCTTCATGTAATATCTCTAGCATATTTTTCTTAGTGCCATTGATACGACGACGCGGTCATTATAGAATAAAATATTTTCTTGCACATCTAAATCATGTCTGATTTTATAAAAACACTTCATTTCAGTTTCTTCTTCTTTCTTATTCCAGCCTTCAAAATGCTTCCTTATAACTTTACTTAACGTGTTATCTTTTGAGGTTTCCTCCTTGAACTCTTCTTTTCTTTTTTCACTCATCCTTAAATGCTTTATAACTGAATGTACAACCTCTTTGTCATCAATTTCACTTTCTACTTTCTCAACTTTAAAATTTCTCGATAGTAAGTCTGCTATGTAATTGAATTTACCAGGCATATCATATTTTAAAAATTTTAATTTTAATCGCTGTAGTCTGGCAGATTGAACTCTGCTTACTTCCTTATTGATTATTGACACATTAGGCTTGTGATCAGTGATTAAATTTATTCGATGTCCATACACGTATTGATGGAATCTCTTCATTGCATATACAACACTGAGTAACTCTTTTTCAATAACTGCATATTGCTTTTCTGTATCACTCAAAGCTCTCGACGCATAAGCAACTGGACATCCTTCTTGTGTCAGACAACACCCAATTCCACTATAGCTTGCATCGACATGTATAGTGATCTCTTTTCTTGTGTCATAGTTCATTAGAGTTCTTGATGTTGCAATATCATGCTTTATTCTTTGAAATGCATCTTCGTGAGCATTTAGCCATTGCCACTCGACATTCTTTTGCAGCAATTCACGTAAAGGACTACATTTTTCAGCTAAACCTGGTATATACTGTCGTACGTAATTTATAAATCCTAGAACTCTTTGCAACTCTTTTTTATTTGTTGGAGACTGCAAATCTTGAATAGCCTTTGCCTTCCGTTCATCAATTTTTTTGCCTTCTTTAGAAAAAAGAAAACCTAAATATCTGACTTCTTTTACTCTAAACTGTACCTTACTTTTATTAAATTTAACACCTAACTTTCTTGCTCTGTCAACTACATTTTGCAAAATTCTATCATGCTCCTCTACAGTATCAGCGAAAACTAACAGATCGTCAAAATAAATGACTACTCCATCAATGTCACCAAAATTTGAAACATTACTTTTCTGAAATAATTCTGGTGCAATGTTTAAGCCAAACGGTAGTCTACAAAACTTATAACAGCCAAAAGGGCTTGAAAATGTACACAATTTACTTGCGTCATCATCGAGTTCAATGTGGTAAAACCCATCCTTAAAATCTAAAACGCTAAAGTATTCTTTATCGCATAGTTTTGACCTTGGTATTTCAAAGTATTCTCTTTCTATAGCTTTATTAAGTTCCTGAGGATCTAAACATAGCCTCAGAGACCCATCAGCTTTTTCTACAATCGTTAAGTTGTTTACCCATGTTGAACCCCCTTCTACTTTTTTAATAATATTTTTGCTCTCAAGCTCTTTTAATTTTTTCTTTAATTTTTCTTTTATTGTCAAAGGAACTCTGCGCGCAGGTTTTGCAACAGGAATGCTATCCTTTTTTAAAACTATTTTACACTTATCTTTAAATTTGCCTAAACCTTCAAATATATCCGCATTTTCCTTGACAAAGCTATCACTACTTCTATAGTTAACATTATAAACTTTCTTAATAAGACCTAAGTTTGTACAACCTTGTAATCCTAGAATAGGCTTAACATCTAAACTCACAATTAGAAAATCTTCATTTCTTTGCTGGTTCTTGTAGAGGCATTTAAGTGACGCTATTCCCTCGGGTTTGATTTTGGCACCTCCATATGCTTCCAATAACACGCTTGTTTTTCTCAACTTTCTGCGCACACTCACATTATTAGCACTAATTTGTTCAAAGAGTTTATTGGGAATTATATTCACCTCTGCGCCTGTATCTAGTTTAAAGTCTACAGTTACCCCTTCTATTTCAATTCTTTCACACCACATTTTTTTGGTTTCAATTTCACTAACTTGTGAGATAGATTCCACATACACTGATTCAGTCTCATCTTTTTCTATTTGTTTCACCTCCTTTATACGGCACATATTTGAAAAGTAATTGTTTTTCTTACACTTGTAGCAAACTTTTCCAAATGCCGGGCACTTCCGAGCTTCATGTGACCTCCCACATTTTTTACACGCTGACATACTGTTTCTTTTCTGTATATCTTGCTTCGTTTTTTCATTCTTTTCTTTCTGCTTAACTATGTGCACTGCCTTTTCTTTATCCTGCAAAATTTTCACTTGTTGTTTCGTTACTTCAAAATTTCTACATAAATCATTAGCCTTTTGCAGGTTCAAATTTTCTGTACTCAAGAGTTTTTCCTGTAGTTTTACATCACAAATTCCCAGAACGATCCTATCCACTATAATTGATTCCTCTTGATCATTATATTCACAGGACTTCACTAACTTTTTCAGATCACTTAAAAACTGATCAAATGGCTCACCTTCGCGTTGCACTCTTGAGTTAAACACAAATCTCTCATACGTTTTGTTCTTTCTTGGTGTACAATATAATTCAAACTCACTCATTACTTTTTTGTATTTAACCTTATCCTCTTCTTCTAATTTGAATGTGTTGTATACTTCGACACCATCTTCACCTATAATGTTTAGCAGCAATGCAATTTTAACATCATCTTTCACGTTTTGCGGTACTCTTGATTCCTCCATGTCTTTCTTGTAGTTCGATTATGACTGCGCCATGTGATAATATACGATTAAGCACTGAAAGACTGTAATTAGATGGTATTCTTTATTGAAGACAACGTACAACTTGTTAATCAGTATGCTAATAATGACTAATGGCTGACTGACAATGTTGCCAACTTACTTGACTTATTTCTAGCTTATAACTATTATGACAATATGTATTTACTAAACGGCCAAAATAATATTTGTCAAACTTTTTTCACTTTGTATTGTTGGTTTACGTTTTCGCAAGTAGTCTGAAAAATATCCGTCTTCGGAATTGGAATCGTCGCTCAAGGCGAACTAAACAACAAACCTACATTCACGAATAAAACTTTTACAGGCTACTGATATTTGCACAAATCAAATAAATTAAGATTTTCAAGATTTTCAAGAAACAGGTGACGTGACGTTCACTTCCCTTTTAAATCAATTATATAAAAGCTCGAGTTTATTTGTACAATTATTACCATTTTTTTAAGATTCCTTATTCCAAATGTTTTTCTTTATGTTTAGTCTTATCCTTGATTGAATTCAAAAGTTTTCAGGCGGAAAATAGTAGCGCCATTTCTTCAAAAATACCAATACTTTCTTGTTTTTAGACTTTGTTTACTCACTCAAAGATTTGTCTTAAAATTTCAGTTTATAGATTCTTTTTTGTTATAGTGTAAATAAAGTCCCTACATTGTAGATCAGGTACCGCAATTAAACGCCATTTTGAGTCAAAATAAGCGCGCGTAACCTTGGAAACGCAATTTTAAACGTCCTCACAAGTTCTGTCTGACTGACGGATTAAAAAATTTATCTTATAATAATTAAAAATCCCGACCTGCAGCATTAAAACTTATAAAAATCGATCCGAAAAGAGAGTTAGAATCCCTCAAAGTGTAAGAAACGAAGCACGGCGTTTATCCGCCATTTTTAGTCAAATTTAGATTTACATTGGCTTAATGAATAGCGGTATTTATCTATCTAGGGACTTTAATAGAAAAGAATTAGCAGCGCCCTCTGTTGGAGGACAGAGGAACAATTTCGTCACACTAATTCACTTGAATTTCATTTCCAGTAATTACATTGTTTTTAAGTTGCAGTCGCGCCACGCCGTCTGTTCAGGAATAATAAAATTGTTTCCTCGCAGTTATTTTTTTTAATTTCTTCATTTTCTTCTTCGCTGAAAAATGTATCTTGATAGGGTTACGTAGCGCCATCGGTTGCGGAACAATGCAAGGATTTCGTCATTACAATTTTTCTAAGATTTCCTCATTCCAAATGATTGTTTATGTTTAGTCTTATCCTTAATTGAATTCAAAAGTCTTCAAGCGGCAACCAGTGGCACCATCTGTTCAAAAATAACGAAACTGTTTATCTACAAATACTTTTTTGTTTTCTCAAATATTTGCTTTGAATGTTCACTTTGAAGATATTTTTTGTTATAATAAAGAATTAGCAGCGCCATCTGTAGGACAATTTTGTCACAGTAATTCTTTTGCATTTATTTCCCTGATTTTTGAAAGTACTTGAAATTTTCGTGAAAATTAGCAGAAACTAGTAGCGCCATTTGTTTTCCTTCTTTTCGGTTAAGTATAAACTTATCAGCACCATCCATTGTAGAGTGGAGGAAACAATTTTTGTTTTCATTTTCTGCACTCCAAATTGATTTATTAATATCAGTAAATCAGGCTTTTATTGAGGTTATATTTCAGTCAAAATAATTAAATAAAATTTGTTTTAAACGTCAGAATTACTAGTGACATTTTGTGTTATGTCACATTTACGTTATACAAATGACGTGCCCGGATTTTATTGTCCGCTACTGTACATATAAACCGAAATTAGCAGCGCCGTATATTCAACATATTTTCTTTTGTTTGATGATTATCTTTAACCAAGGATTTTTCTAGAAAGATTAATATTTTGATTGAAAGTTCAAAGCTTGCAGATTCTTTTTTGTTATAGTAAAGTGATTCAAACTTTGACACACAGATTTTCAAACATCTCACCAAACGTCTCATCAAAAATCTATCAAAATTTGTCTGAAATAAAAACTAAAGTTTTCGCGCGCGACAGTCAGCGCCATCTATTTTTACTAATTAATAACCAGAATCTGCTCCATCTGTTACAAAAGAACGATTTCATCACGATTCGTTTGGTTTTTATTTTTACTGTTGAACGTTTTCAAATTTCGACCCTGTTTTTTTTTTAATGTTAAACTGTAAAGAAAAATTTTGCTCTCACATAACTACAAAAGTTCCTAGATAGACAAAGTACCGCAATTACCGCCATTTTGAGCCAAAGTAAGCGCGCCAAATTTGAAATCACCTGTTACGTTCAATTTTAAATTTGCGCGTTTAGTTTGACTCAAAACGGCGATAAAATTGCGGTACTTTATCTATTTAAGGACTTTAATAACCACGAGAGGTCAGCCTCATCTGCTTTTATAATCAATCAATCAATTCCATAGTGATTCTGAAATCCATTGAGGTAGTCGTTTGTTTATGATTCGGTTGTTTATACAAAGAAAATAAATAATTGACAATCAAGTGTGTCATCAAACAACTCAAAAATCAATGCAAATTATAGTAAAACTATAAAAGAAAATTTTGTCATGCATGTATACTATCAATATACTACCAAAGTCCCTAGGTAGATAAAGTAACGCAATTACCGCAATTTTGAGTCAAATTTAAATTAATTGACTTAATGAATTGCAGTACTTTGTGTATTTAATTGTCGAAAACCTACCTAGATAAAATCTATCTAGGGATTTTAATTACGTGTAAAGACACTAAACACACAAAGTATTGCAATTCATTAAGATAATGTAAATTTAAATTTGACTCAAAATGGCGGAAATTGCAGTACTTTATCTATCTAGGGACTTTATATAGTTCGGAAGGTCAGCGCCATTTATTGGTACGATCAGTTTCTATTTTCCTTTGTTTTGTTATTTTCTTCGATCTAGATTTTGTCTTGACAGTTCAAAACTTGCAAATGTTCTTTCGTTGCAGCAAAGAATTAGCAGCGCCATCTGTTGTAGAACAAAGTAACGAATTTTATTTGTTTTTTTTTTTTTTAATTTCTTGATATTTTCTATTTTTTGTAGCACAAACTTTGCAAATAATTTTGGCTTGAAATAAAAAACTAGTGCCGCAAACTAATCTAGATAAAGACTTACAAAATAGTGAACGATTTTGTATACAACAAAATTGGACGTTTAATTGATCTCAGACAATTTACCGTCGAGTTACATTAGCAGCCGCACCAAATTAAAATGTCTTTGCCCCGTTTCCATTAACCTACATAGCGACGTCTCTCCATTAGGACATACCGTGTGCAAGTAAATAGAATATTACACAAAAAGTAATGGAACTAACGCCGAAGTGATGGACTGGCTCCGAGCGAAAACAATCTCTTATTTATTCAGTAAAATTAACTTGAGCCTTTTCCTCTTTGCGTTGAACGGGAAAGATGAAAGCCCGCAGCTTTCGGGCGGAGACTTCCTCCTTGCCTAACTTTTTTTTTATTATTCTACACGTGCGTATTCGCGTTGAATATTTCAAATTGATTATTGTTCGAAGAGGTGCATCGCGCTTGTTAAAATATAACAACACAATCAGAATGGCACTTAAAATGAGCGATTTCCATCGGCCCTGCAGTTGACGTTATCCATTAATCAATTTTTAACGAAACCTACGTTTTCTCATCGACTTGTGTGGCAGTTGTTCGAAACGTGATTGAAATTGGATTTCATATGTGATACAAACAACGGGGCAAATAGATTGTTCGCGATGGGAATTTTCAGAATTCGGAACGAACCGGTGATATTTGGGGTATTTTTTTTGTGCACTCGTTTAAAACGAGCGGTATATTAACATGGATGAATTAGTTCTGCGATTGGGGTGAATTGAAAACATTGTTTTTAATAAATCGCAGGATTTCTGGCGACCTGTGGCAATTTCACACGAAATGCAAACTAGCACTAGTACTAGTACTAGCACAAAGTTTCCAACGATGCTAATTAATTGAACTTGCACGTAGCTTATTTAAAAATAAAAAAAGTTAATTACATAAATGAATATGTAATAAACTCGCACCTTTTTTTGTCAAGATTTATAGCCTGAATATATATAAGAAAAGACAAAGACGTCAATGACATTAATACACGCAACCCCTGTATTTAAGCCGGCCTTGCATAATTATTAAAATTTATACAGAAAATTTCTGTACGTAGAGCCAAGCGGGGCACTTACATGCGAAACGTGAACCTAAATTAATGCAAAGGTATCCCGTTCCCCTTTCGTTTTAATTTCACTTTTTAAGCAGTTTATGCAAGGTGACTCCGCCAGATGCGAAAGATATTCGTACGCAACGACTAAAAAAAAATGTCGAGTGGGCTATTCAGAACTAACTCGAACGAAATTCTAATTTAACTTTGTCCAGTTGCTGACCTGTTAGTTGCCATTTATTCCAGACATATGCAAAAGAAGACGGGGGGCCAATCAAAACTCTTACTCTACCGGGTGTTCACTGATATCGTGTTATTTAATTTATGCATTCCTATGAGTTTGTTAATTCTTGTTGGTAATACCTTCGTCAGATTACAAAATGTTTTCACTTGACGAATCGACGTAATTCACATCATCCATCATCACATCATCCATCAGTTCTAGCCATGAGGTGGTCGAGCATGTATCGCTCATTTTATCTCTTACTTTAAAGTACTATTTCTGTGTTAAAAGTGATCCTTACCTAAGTTAACATAGATGTAATAGATGTTAATACTTAGACAAACTCATATGTGCTAATAATATCCGGATATATTATTAAATAAATCCATAAAAAACGAACCAAAGATTCTAATTAATAAATGTATTAAAGCAATATCGGGCAAATTGGTGATCGATTGATACGCGCTCGATATTCCACTCCGTTCGAACACAGTACGAACTTGTAGTGTCCAGTTTTTGTGTTTTACACCAGCTGAATTCTTGATTATTTACAAATATTGTTAAACTGTCAAATCATTTTACCCTACAAATGGCAGAAAAAAAGAAAATCAGTGACTTAAAAGTGACCGAATTAAAAAAGGAACTATCGAAGTTAGGTAAATCCGCAACTGGAAACAAAAAACAACTCATTAACGAACTGAAGGTAGCTAAACACTCCAGTTTTATAAACAGTGATGTCAGTGACTCTGAAAGTGAGGACTCTTTTCGTAGCGTAGATACTGTAATTACTAGGGACCCTAAAAAAACGCCGAAACAAAAGAAGATTTACTTTTCACTCCTACGCGAAATAACGACTTTAAAGAACAAAATAAAATTCTTAGAAACTACTGTCACTAAAATTAAAAAAGGATTTACAAAGAATCTAAATAATAAAAAGAAAACATCCGAAAATAAGGAAAATGATCCAAATAAATAAGTGCAACCAAACGACCATACCGCCCAAGAAGATACTAACCAAAAAAGTACTACTGAGGATCCGAAATACGAAATAAATACTTTTGATGCATGGTTTGAACTAAACAATAAACCATATGAAGAAAAGAAATCTAATATCCTAATATTAGCTGATAGTCATGGCAGAGGATTAGCAAAAAAGTTTATCGATACTTTTCCCAGTAGTAAATTCAATGTAACCTCTATATTTAACCCAAATGGTAGATTTGCGGATGTGGTTTCTGATTGTGCCAACTTGTCAAAGACACTTGACAAACATGATTATGTTGTAATTATGGCTGGATCAAATGATGCAATAAACTGCAAAACCATCGATACATTATTAATAAAGACTACTCTGGAGAATTTGAAAGCAACGAATGTTATTATGACATCTATTCCATATTGGGAAAATAGACCAGTGATCAATAAATTTGTTGGCAAAAACAATACAATATTAGACGCAGAATCATTAGCTTTCAACAAAGCGAATTTCATCGAAATCAATGCACTATTGAACCGTCAACACTTCACAAAAATTGGATTACATCTGAATTCCTCTGGAAAGTTTTTGATAACCAAACACATATCTAGCATAGTCTGCACATATGCTTCAAAACCAATCTTAAATCCATATATAAACCGTAGCAACTTAATCGAAATTCAACTAAACATCTCCTAAATGACTCCTTCACCTAACGAAGTCGATGCTGATGGTCAATCACACACTTCTCCTAGATCAAATTTTCGCGATGTTTCACGGGAAAGGATGAACCACTAAAAAACGCCGAGGACATCATCACAGCAATACATATAAACATACAATGTCTACGTAATAAGGTTGGTGTTCTTGAAACTTTCCTACTTGAGTATCATCCAACGATCTTATGTTTAAGTGAACACTGGCAGAATGATGTAAGTATTAAACTTCTGAAGATAAATAACTATACACTAGTCTCTTATTTTTGTCGTGAGAAGCATAAAAACGGCGGCACCGCAATCTTTATCAAAGATTCTATCTCTCTTAAGTTTAAATACAAAGATATTGTGAAACTATTAGCAGATCCTATTGAATTGTCATTCGAATGCTCAACAATTGAAATTAACAAATCTTTGTGCATACTCACAATATATAGATCACCACATTCCGACTTTCCAGTATTTCTTAAACAGCTCTCTAATTCACTTAATAGCTTAGTAAATATATACACTAACGTTTTAATTTTAGGAGATCTTAATATTGATTGTCTAATGGAAACTACAAACAAAAAATTATTGTTTGATCTATTGGAATCTTTTCAACTTCGATCATTGATAAATGAGCCAACGCGCATAACAAACAGGAACAAAAGTAGTATAGATTACATCATAACAAACAGTAATGTTTTAAACTATAAAATCGTTGAACCTAATATAGCTGATCACACTGCGCAGATAGTTACTGTACATATCAAATCAAATAAAATACAACCAAACCTAAACCACGAGTATACTTCCAGGCAACAATTTAATGAAGATAATATAAATAATTTCATTAACACCTTTCAAATACACGTTTAATCTGTAGTACTACTCATATTAATATTATTTTTGACCAATTTTGGTCTGAATTTAGGTATTATTACGAACTATGTTTTCCGATTAAAAGGAAAATTAAAATTACAAATAATAATAGATTACCATGGTTTGACAATGACTTAAAATTTTTTAAAAATGAGTTAAAACATTTAAACTGGTTGAGAAAATTTATCTCAAATGTCAACGTTGAGTCTAAGTATAAAACTCAAAAAAAGAAATACCGAGAGCTAATAAATTTGAAAAAGAAAAATTTCTTTTCAAATAAAATAAGTAATGCTAAGAATAAAAATAAAACTTTATGGAACATAGTGAAAAGGCAGACTAATCAATCTAAAGTACCCTTAAATATTGTCCTGGAACGCAATAATATTAAATACACTAACCCCAAGGAAGTTGCAAACTTGTTTGGAGAATACTTTACTAAAACAATACCTACCCAAATTAATGATCATTTTAAAAATAAACTAAACGACAATTTTACATCTTCGCATAATAATTCAACTATGTTTTTTATGCCTACAACAGAAATAGAAATAAATAGATTAATACTTAACTTGAAAAATTCAATTGGCATCTCAGTTTCTATCTTGAAAAAATGTAGCTCGTACATTTCTCCAATTCTAAGTGAAATAATCAATCTCTCTTTCTCTTTAGGCCAATTTCCAGATTCATTAAAATTTTCAACAATAATTCCTATCTTCAAAAAACTTGACCCAACCGACATTGAAAATTATAAACCCATATCACTACTAAACTCATTCTCTAAGATCATTGAAAAAGCAGCTTATAATAGAATAACAGCTTATTTAAACAAATATAACTTATTATCTCATAATCAATATGGATTTCGTGAGGGTTTTTCTACAGAAACTGCTGCCATCGATTTTGTCCAGTCCATTCGAAACGGTCTCAATTCTAACCTTCAAGTAGCCGGCGTTTTCTATGATTTAACAAAAGCTTTTGACAGTCTAAATTTTAATTTAATATTAAATAAACTAAATAACCTAGGTCTTCGAGGTACAGTTGGAAACTTATCTCTCAAAACGTCAACTTTCTGTAAAAATTAATGAACAATATTCCGACAATTTTGATCTTACTATGGGTGTACCTCAAGGAAGTGTTCTGGGTCCATTAATTTTCATATTATTTATCAATGATTTACCTAACTATATAACGGAAGGGCAAGTATTTATGTTTGCTGATGATACTACAATTTTGGTTGCAGCACCTAACTACTGTATATTGGAAGAAAAATTAAATTTAACATATGGTGTAGAAAGAACAGATTAATTATTAACTATAACAAAACAGTCTGCATTGATTTCTACTATAAATTAATAAACCCTACCAATAAACTTAGCTATAATAAAATAGAAATGAAAAGTCACACTAGATTTTTAGGGCTTACAATTGACAGGCACTTATGCTGGGCCAATCATATTGACTTCGTAGCATCAAAATTAAACAGAAGTTATTATTTGATCCTGAATTTGAAAAACATCATCATTACTGAAGATCTTCTCAACATATATTTTAGCACTGTATATCCCCACATAAATTACATGATATGTGTTTGGGGTCAAGCTACAGATTTGAATAGAATTTTTATCATTCAAAAAAGAATTGTAAGACTTAGATTTAATCTCTGTCCACGAACATCCTGTAAAGAAACTTTTAAACAATATAATATTTTATGTCCCTTCAATTTATTTATATAAACTACTGACATATATACATATTAACTCCCATAAATTTCATAAAGCTGAAAATGTTCATGCATACAACACCCGCTTCAAAAAAAGTCTGCGTCCTGAGCATCCGAATACATCTCAATACCAGAAATCGCCGTTTTATGCTGGAATGTTTTATTACAATAAGCTACCTAAAGTTCTAAAAGAATCAAGAACACCAACCATATTTAAAACAAAACTAAAAAAATACCTAATTAATTGTTGTTTCTATAACATAAAAGAATTCTGTTAAAAATATATTGCAAATTTTGTGTCTTTTATATTTATATGTGCATTTATTTAACGCCATAGATAATCCTATGACAGAATTTATATTTTATATTAATATTTATATATTATATTATAATTTTAACGAAGACATCCATGTTAATGGCAAAAGTCGAAATAAATTATTATTATTATTAAAAAACACCAAAACCAACGTGGGTTTCCAAATAATTAATTAACTTCGTCCATTTCACGTATACATGTTTAATAACAGAAGCGATTTATTTTCGCAAAATATTTTAATTGACACCGTAAAACACGAATTTTAATTTCGCGCGTTAATTAAAAAACGTCATACGCTCGTAAAGTAGTTAATTGAAATTTGATACGAAAAGCAAAGGCGAGCTTTGTTATTTTCATTCGAAACGGAATTAAATAATGTCACTTTGACCGGTCTCATGCAATATTTTACCGCATTTTTTTTTATTAAAGCACGTGACACACACAAGCACAAGCACAACAAAAAAGGTATTAAATACGTGCCTGAAATCATACATATAGCTAATGCCTTTTTGGGATGGCCGTGGAAATAAATAACTTTGCCCCTACGGATCGGGCAATAAATTAAACAGCGTGATGTAGGTGGACAGTCTTCACTTTTCAATCCCTTTAACCATCTGTTGCCAACGTTTATTTTTTGCGGTTAATGCACTGCAGTCACACTAGGGTCCTTTGCTGACGTGTTGCTCTTTTCAGTTGACATTTGCACTTCAGGTAATTTAATTTGTGCTCATGAATCATGAATGCATGTGTCTCGTTTCGTGTTAGTTCCATTTAAAGTTTTATAAATCCGCTGGAGTGCAAATGTCAACGAGGGTGCAGCTGCTAACTCATTAAAAATTCACGGGGCTTAACTTTGTTGACTTAGTTCTTGTTGGAGTCGATGAAATTTAAGAGAGTTTTACGTTTATACATACTTATACAGGGTGTAATCAATTACGAATTACTATTACGAGCCCCGTCAACTATTGGTTCGGACACTACGGTTTTAGTTATTTCTTGGGTAAAATGTATTATAACTATTGAAAGCAAATTTATTTATTATTAAATAAGAAATGTGATCGTATATCTTTCTCTTTATATAATTTTATGCTTCTCTGGACTGATTACAAAACATTCTTTAGTATCCTTGTTATCCTGGCTATCCTTTGCTTAACATCGTCCACGACATACATTGTTGGTAATAGGGCAAAATAGTTTTTAGAAACCAAAAATTATTACTCCAACGAGCTCCGTCAACTGTAGGTTCGGACATTACGGTTTTACTTATTTCTTGAGTAAAATGTATTATAGCTACTGAAACCAAATTTAGTTTCCTTTTTAATAATTTTTCTGTTGTAACATACTTATATGATGTATACTTCCAATAGCATGTTAATATATATTTTCATTTTATTAAGAACTCGTTCATTTACTTGGCAAAAAGACAAAAAGTTAAAATGTCCGAACCTATAGTTGACGGGGCTCGTAATACCTGCACAAGGAAAGAAGTGAAGTTATGACATACGTTTGGGAAAAATGTCAATAATAACTCCGGAAAATATACCGTTGGTTTACTATTATGCGCAATAAATGACAGGGTAGTAAACCCGCAGATGCAATCCAATAAACGTTGAAGCAGGTCATTTATTATTGTAGTTTTATATTTATTTTATGAGACTGCTTCTCAGTCATTTTGTAAACGAACGTGCGTGATCCCTAGCGGACGGATTAATTTGCGTGTTAAGCGTGCATGTTAATATTTTTTGTTGTTGTTTAACTTTAAGAAAGAAAAGTGTATGACGCGCCCCCCCCCCCCCAATTAGACTTGCTTATTGACTATTACTTAGAAGTAAACAAATAATAAAAGTGTACAAACAAACCCCACTTAAGATTTATGGCCGATTTACGGCCGCTACCTACTGCGTACCTAACGGTCTACCGCCTGCGTTACAGCTAAAAGGGTTAGTTTTACTGACCTACTTCTGTTTACAGTTGAACGACCCTCCGGAGGACCCGATATACAGAATAATACCTTTAATTAGGGCTTACGTGATCTTGTTAATAGGAAACTACGTCGTGATAACCTGGTTCTTTTGGTGGAGCAGCGAATAACTCTTTAGAACAAGGAATTGATCTTTGCCAAAGGAAACTGAGTAAGAGCAAAATACAATTGGAAGAAGTAAATAGGATATCCTACGCGAAGTGTTCACGAGATCCAGAATCTGATTGATTGTTACGTCAGAAACTTGTAAGAATGCCAGAAATATAAGACCAGAGAATGAGAGCTGATATGATGATCCAGAATTTACAGATGCAGTGCCTGAAGATGCTGATGAGAAACGAGATCCAATCTCCCAAATGAATGTCGTCCAACTTGAAAAGAATAGGTTGTAATGTGCCCAGAGATTAGGCTTGCTTGTTGACTGTTACCTACGTAAACAACAAAAATTGAAATTTATGATCCCTTAAGTACCCGTCTGGAACCCGTATTTCGCAGAACTCAGAGGGCACACCAGCTGTTAATATTAGACAGCATGCGGTCCAGTCTATACCTGAGTTTTAGGGCAGACGCCTACGTTATGGGGTTAGTGTCCTATTTCGCCTACGGTGAATGCCCTCGGAATTCGGAATATTTATAATTTTACCTAATTATGGCCCGATCGTCAATGTAACACCGTAGGTACGTTGTGATAACCTGGTTCTTTTGGTACGAGCAGCGTAATAATTCTTTATAACAAGGAATTTGACACTTTAAATAAAACGCAACAATTAACTTTAATTAATGATTCATTGAAAAAAAGAAGAAAAAAATGGGAAAAACTCCTGATATCCCCCTCTGTGGGATCGGAGATCTTGAGCGAAAAACCTTTGCGTTTGAAATCAATACAAATAAACAAAAATTACGTTTCTCAGAAAGTACAGTATAAATCGTTTAACAGATTTCACTTTCGAATATCGACGCGATCTACTTCTTTCGATTCACACGCTGGTGGTTTAATGTAATAATGTCTTTATTGCCAATAACAAATACGGATAATAGAAATGAAATGAAATTAAATTTAGAACAAGGCGAGTTTCAGCTCAGTCCGATGGAAGAAGCTGCTCTTACAACTAACCTTGTTGCAGGTCTTTATAATAAATATGTACATTTATTTATTTAGAAAAATTTATTTGGAAAAATTATTTCAAATTATACAATAAAAAAAAATGTAATATAACTGTGCAGAAATAGAATAAACAATTCAAGATGCAGATCCAATTCACAAAAAGAAGAGAAAGGAAATATATGTATGCATACAAATATATAACTATACATAATTTCACAAAAAAAATAATAAATATTAAGGAAGCTTTCTAGAATACACGGTCTTGCTCCAGTTGCAACTTTTGAAGAAACTGGTTTTTAAAGTTGTAAAAATTTTTAATATTAAAGAGTATACTATTATTATTATAATAATAACTTATGATGTAGCTAAATGTTTTTTTGAATTGTTCAGTTTTATGAACGGGAGGGGTCAGTAGGCCACGCAATCTTAAATTTAATGTATGAACATCAGTTCGGAAAACAATCTTATTATATAGATGGGTAGGCTGTTTAAAATTTAATATCTTATGGTATAAACAACACCCGTGCAGAATTCTACGACGTTCCATATTTAGTCAGTGCGACTCTTTAAGTTTATAACTAATTCTTTCGTATTTTCTAATCTCAACCATGAATTTTGTACTTTCTGTATTCTGTATTTATCAGATGTACTTAAAAAAGGTCCATATACGGAACAACAATAATTAAATTTGCTTAAAACTAAACTGTTACAAAGTAAAGTTTTCACCTGTTTACTAAATAGTTGTCGATTATGATAAATTACTCTTAAATTGGCATAAGATTGTTGAATAATGCGAGTTATGTGCTCTGTGAACTTTAAGGAAGAATCTAATGTAACACCCAAATTTTTTATAGTCTCCTGTGGTTGCAATTTTTGAGAATTTATTTTAATGTTAAGCCTAGACAGAACTTTGCGACGATCATTCTTTTTACCAAAAACAATTACCACACTTTTAGATGGGTAAAGAAATAATGATTTTATAAATAAATTTTGTAAATCCAAATTAATTTTTTTACAAGCAGTGTCAAAATCATTGCGATAAAAAGATAAATAAATTTGTGAATCATCTGCATAGAAATGTGATGAACAATGTTTAATGAAAGTAGGAAATTGAGAAATATAAACAGAAAATAACAGAGGGCCTAATATGGAACCCTGTGGGACTTCACATTCAACATTCAAAGCTGCCGATAGGTTAGACGAAATTTTAACTGATTGCTTACGGCTTTTCATCAAATCAGCTAACAGATTACAGGCTGAATCACCAAGGTCAACATAATGCAAAACTGATAAAAGTATTTTGTGGTTAATAGAGTCGAACGCTTTAGAATAATCTAAAGCTACAAGCTACATTGCTCTCATCATTTGCTCGTACAATATCATCAGTTATTTTTAACAATGCTGTTTCACAACTGTAGCCTGGTCTGAAACCTGATTGAGTTTCAGGTAGTATATTTTTTTTTGTTATATGTTCTCGCAACTGAAATTCAAGTATTTTTTCTAAAACCTTGGACAATGTCGGTAGAACACTAATCGGGCGTAAATCATTTAATGAAGTTGGGTTCCTTAATTTCGGTAAAGGTGTAACATGAGCGTATTTCCAAGCAGCAGGAAAAACGCAACTTTTAATGCAATAATTAATAATATGTGTAAATAACTGGGGTACACACATTTTTAACATTTCAGCATTAACACCATCACTGCCAATTGCATCAGACATAAGAGATAAAATAATTTTGCTCACTACTGATTCAGCTACACCTGTGAAAGAAAAAATTGATGCAATTTTAGGATTTACAGAAGAATTGTAATATTTTAAAGTCATACTGCAGTCTACTGTAGTCTTTGGAATGCTATTAATAAAATGGGAGTTGATTAAGTTCAAATTTCCATAATTTCATAATTTCCATAATTCCACTTTTGTCTCCATACTGTCCCAAAATGTTTTTTTCTCAGTTAGCATTTGCTATGAATAAAAAAAAAGAATTCCAGGGCTTTGTTGTTTTCGAGAAATTCCATTTTTTTTTAAATTTGTTATCTTGCAGGTTCTGCGACTATCCTTTCTTATTCTTCTAAGTTTTGCGTCTCCCTTTAGCTAACGTTCTTAATCTCTTCTTTCTTTTTTGTTGTTAATCACATTGTGTTCCTAACGACGCCATCTCTTGAGCTTTCAACTGACGTTGACGTTGAGCTTTTAACTGAAATTGTCGTCGCAGCACTTCTTATTAATTGTCATTAGCTTTAAATAAATTAACAACAGCGCCATCCATCGAGCTTCCGTGAAAAGATTCGTTTATAGCACACTGTGTTATCAACGGCGGTTATCTATTGAGCTTTTAAACGACGTTTCTCTTAAAAGACAACGAAAATTGTTATAGAAACATTTGTTGATTGTCGTTCGGATAGTATTATGAATAGCGCCATCTGTCGAGCTTTCGTACAAGCACTCGTGACTCGTCTCATCAGCAACGCTCTCTTTTGAATTCTTCATTGCCTATTATTAACTAAGGCTGGTTTTGTTTTAAAGGCAGTGAAAATAACAACATTTGTAAATTGTTAATCACACGAATACCAGCAGCGCCATCTATTAATCATATTGTGTTATGAACAACGCCAACTATTGAATTTCTGTGCAAGCAATCGTCCCATCATCAACGCCCTCTTTTGAGTTGTTCATTAACTAATATTTTTCGTTTCTTTTTCTTCCTTTAAAGGCAGTGAAAATAACAACAATTATTATTATATTATTATTATTAATTGTTAACCACACAAATTATCAGTAGCGCCATCTGTTAATCACGTTGTGTTATCAATGGCGCCATCTATTGAGCATTCAACTGACGCTTCACTTAAAAGTCAACGAAAATTGTTATGAAAACATTTGTTAATTGTCGTTCAGACTGCATTATCAATACCGCCATCTATCGAGCTTTCGTACAAGCACTCGTGACTCGTCTCATCAACAACTCCCTCTTTTTAATTCTTCATTGTCTATTAACTAATGCTGTTCGTTTTTTTTCTTTAAAGGTAATGAACATTAAAAATTAAAAGACAATGAATTGTTAATTATTAACAAATGTTATGTTCATTGCCTTTAAAGAAAAAAAATGAACATAACATTTATTAATTATTATTAGCAAATGTTACTTATCTTCATTCATTAAGTTACATTCATTTACATGTATACATTCATTACATGTAATTGCGCCGTATTATCAGTGGCGCCATCTATTGAGCTTCCGTGTAAATAGGTATACATCTCATCATCGATGTGATCTCTTGAGGTTTGCGTTGTCTTTGAACTAACGTTTTCGTTTTTTTTTTTAACGTTTATTGTTTGTTTGTTAATTGACTATCAATTGTTAAAACGTCAGTTGTTAATTTAACTTGAAGGTTTCCGCGGACGTCGTCCATGTTTGAATTGGCTTCCGGTTGGAACCGCGTGTCACTTTGACTTCTTCTACTGCCGACGTTTCGTTCTCCATTGCAGGAAAATGCAATGCCCTGAGGAAGTTCTTCTGCAATGGAGAACGAAACGTCGACAGTAGAAGAAGTCAACGCGATTCTAACCGAAAGCCAATTCAAACACGTCGGTTGTTAATTGTTAATCAAGTTGCACTATTCATTGCCTTTGAGATAATGTTTTTCATTTGTTTCTCTTTAGAGACATTTTTTTAATTGTTAATCACACCGGCGGGCGCCATCTATTGAGATTCCGCGCAAATATTCGTCTCTCATCAGCGTACCAGCAGAACTTCTTCTACTACGTCACCTGAGCGTTAATTAATTGCTTTGAGGGCGGTGTTCTACCCACTTGCCTGTTTTTCAGGACCCTCTGTATGTCGTTCTTTCGCCGTCTAACCTAGCTAATTAATTTATAGCGCAAGGAATTAGTTGACTGTGTTTGCACTCCACTATGGGTGGTTTTGGCCTTGCAGTCTCTAGGCGATCGCTTCTAATTAACCGACAAATCTCTCGGCAAAGACCACAGTTTAACCCTCCCCCATATACAGGGTGTGGAATAAATTTTGTTTCGAAAATGGCTAGGAATGTAGTTCAAATTGTTTGGTTTCCAATTTGCCTGAGAGAATTCCCAAGTGTAGAATGATTTCTAAAAGTACACTGTATTGAAAGCCCAGGTAGCTGTGGGAAATAGTTAATTGCTGTTGGTTGATTAAATTACAGAATTTGTCTACTAATTAAAGCAACACTGACCAATCAATTTTTCTAAGATGAATGTCACTAGTGTGTTTTAATACTCGCTGAAATGTAAGAAGAAATAATTTGATCAAAGTTATTTAAATGCAATGTCAATAAGAACTTGGCTGACTCTTTAGTCAGTAATTAATGCAAATCAAATTATCTTTGCGCAGTTATTACCACCAAAGGTGCGCTGAAGGAAACAAATAAATATCAATTACCTACGCCGTATAATCCGTCTCACTTCCGCACTGTCCACTTTGATTTAATAAAACTCGTGTCGCGACGCTTACGTGTTTAGTTTAATTGCCTTTCTTGTCACACTGTATTTAAACCGTACCGAAATAAATAATTTAACAAAAAATGAGTAAAGACTACAAGCGCCTAAGGAAAAACACAACTAAGCCAAATTGGAATTGAACTCGACCGTTCTCTTTAAAGCGCCAATGCTATCTGCCTCTTTTCCGCGTTACTATCCCGCAAGTAAAAATTAATGTCCGATAGATTTTTTAAAACCCACCGACCAATGGTAGCCGTAGCATTAAGTTCACACGCATGCCTTTCCCAGATGCCAAAAGTGTATCAAGAGCCCCCCTATTAACTTATCAGCAATGCACGCTGTTTGCCTGTCGCCAATGAAGTACCATAAATTTTATTATTCGAGTGTAAGAGCTGGCATTTTTAAAGTATCTGTCGTCTGACTGAAAAGGACCAGACTCCAGCGAAGGCCTCAACTTGCCCAGTAATTTGATATCTTTAAACACATGGCCATTTATCTGCAATTTTAACGCCACAGAATGTGTCCAAAATCTACGAAACCAATTTAACTTATGAGTAATTCGATATGCCTTTTCCGTTAATGTACATGTTACCGTGATTTTAGCGCGACAAACTTTTTTACAGAAATTCGAAACACAAAGATAAGGCTACTTCACATGGCAGATTTACGGCTCTCTGTGTGGTCCCTCATTACCCGAAAGGGACTGCACGTCGCCCAGCTTTGCTGCTTATCGTTTAAAAATAAATACCCAGAATACGGACATATGTTCGTTAATTGAAATAGAACATGCAACCACCGCATTTGTTTTGAAAGCAAATTTAGCGAACACTTCAAGTGTGTCGCGGCCTTACGCCTTTGTGATATTTTTGATCTTTCAATTATTCACTTTTGTGGCGGGACGTTTTTACTACTTCCATTAAAGTTTATTTAAATTGGCGCGTATTTTTTAAATTTAATTTTGGATTTCTCTCTTTGCATACCGTATTTAATTGGGGATTACCCCTCCAGCCCTCGGAACGGATTACTTTGGCGCTGAACCGACAGGTGAGTGGGAATTCCTCTCTTTTGGTTGCAACTTGTTGCGATCGTCAACAGGTGGCGCCCCTTTTAGGTTTACAGTTACCTGTTCGAAACTGTCTGCCCACGGCCTTCTCCACTGACTCGGGATTTTGGTCGCAGCATCAGCCCCAGACATTTTCGACACGTTTCGACATTTTTTTTAAAATTCGCTATCAGGTAACCTGACGTACACACTCGACCGTGGGACTAGTTTACGTTTAGTCCTATTTTTGCTTCGTGTTTTGTATTACTTTGTTTTGGGGTTTTCGGTTCATTTGGTAAGAGTGCGCGACATTATTTTTAAGATACGATGTGTTTGCGAATTGTCGTTGTTGTCTTGAGGACAACGTTTTGTAATTTTCTTGTGAACCAAACAGGATATCCTAGCCGGTAATTACGCGTTTAACGTCGCGTCGTAATTTTTGAAATAAAATAATTATAAATATCACAGCTGGGACAATTATAGATATCACAGATAATTAGACTAATACTGTTATGATGATGAAAATAATGAGACGCAACATGCAAACGATGGTTGACCTGATGTATTAATTTTAAACTTAAATTCTCTTATTGTGATAAGACAGAAGTAAATTAAAATATTAAATTCATTTAGCGAACTTGAGATAAGAGAAAATGCATCTCGGCGGCGCTAACAGATATGACCTCGACACACGATGCAGGTGGTAAACCTTGAACAAGTTAAAACGGATTTAAAGTATCTCGTATTCATCTCGTAACAACTCGGAATTGCTCGAGTTGCACTTTGTATAAAAACCCCGCGATCTGCATAAAGGAAGAAGATCTTAAACTAATTGCTATCAGAGCATGATGTAGGCTCTATTTTGTTAAAGTGTGCTGTTAGGGTAAGTTGAACTTTGTACAATTATGTTTGTCTGTATTTATTTATGTTTAATATAATATTTAAGCTACGCTATGCCCCTTGTTTCGATTTATACCGTAACATTATTAATTAAAACGATTGTGTTTCTGGGCTCATGTGAGTACGAGCTGAAACATAATCACATTAATAAGAAATATCAACACAAACAAAAAGTTTGCTAACTACATAATTGGTTTTCCAACATTTGGGCCAAATAAAAATTTACCAAAACTCTTCATTACCACGGATGTACCTACAGAGGGTACAGTAGGTTTTAATATTTTTGCGAGGTCTCGTTTCATAAAAGCTTCGGCCAGGCTGCGACTATAGCAACTTTATACGGCGGACTCGCCAGTTTGTCGGAAACTTTATAAACTTTGATTTACGACTCACTTACTTTAACTATTCGAACAAGTTATAACGATGTTGTACGTGCAAAGTAATAATGAAAAATTACGTCCGAACTTTACGACTTCTAATTAAACCCCATTGCGAAGTTGAACTCGCTCTCTTTTTGCGCGCACAGTAAATTTCAGAGGAAAAATTGTGCATTAAAATAATCGTCCTTGAAACTCAGTACTACAAAATAAATAGTCGAGTTATACTGGAATTTATTTTTCAGAATTTTTCCCACGGCAGTTCTCGTTTCGCAGAATAGGTTTACTTATATTACCCTTACCGTGCGGGAATAGAAATAATTTCGTTCTCAAGGGAAAATGCCGGCTGACGTTTTGGTTTGATTGTTTTGGTTTCGTGAAGCTTGAAATCATTTTGATTTCACCTAATTTAATAAAATATTTTACGTTACTATTTTTCACCGTAAGCACAACTTAGTAGTCATTGAGTGACACGAAATGAATTATTGACGAGGATTGTTTACAGTTAGAGCAGTTGAAGAATGATTCAATCAATGATCCTGAGGGTTTTATATAAAAGTTTGTAAAAAGCATTTGTGTTAAAATAAAGGATTAAAGATGTGACAGTACATGCACTTCTTGTGCAGTAATTTTCTCAGTTGAATATAACTTGCGTTTAACAAAAACTCAATTACGATGAGGACCATGAACCGCTTAATTGCGAACGGTTACTACTAGATAAAGTCGTAACGAAGTTTCGGGATTAGAGCCGAGCTCGTCTATTTGAACTCTGTAAATCAATTAAAACAAAACTATGAAACAATCCGCTGGCATATCAACCGAAAGCCGGTTTTCGAACGTATTCAAATTCAATCAGGGGGCGGCGGGCGTCGGTCGAATGCTGCTGCAACTAATCTAGCGAAGCCGCCCCCTGCACGTTTTTTCCCCGGTTAAAAAGCTGCACTCGAAGAGTAATAGAAATTTAATGAAAACTCGACGGTTCGCAGTCCGATGTGAATTGGAAAATCCTCGAACCTTTGGGGCTCGCGCCGGCGACCACATGATTTAAATTAAATTAATTCAGATCCATCATTTGTGGGATGGGGCCGGAAAGTTTTACTCCGGGCCTCGGATTGTGGTAACGCACACCGACGGCGTTTCAATCGATTCAGTCGTTAATATCGTAATTTGTTCGACTACACTAAAACTAAATACCTTCACGCTTAATTATTGTCATTTTAGAGACGTTAATTAAATTTCTTAGTTCTTCGCCTTAATTTTCAATTAGCCCCGACAAGTTTATGGTTTTCATTTAGTTTCCGTAATTACGTTCTTGGTCTCGACGGGTTTCAATTTGCCTGAGAAATATCAAGTTATCTACGAGATACAAAACAGAGAAACAAATTGTGGTTATTATAATTTTTTTGTCAGCGAAAACTCTGTCTTTCAAACATCAAGGCAGAGTTTCGTCAACTATAGAATTTAATTGTGTAGAGGTCTTAAGATAATGAACATTTCATTCTTGGAAACAGGAGGACCAAAAATTATCGACAAGGAATCCTTCAAATCCTCAGATCGTACTCTAAGACTGGTTCTGTTTAATAAACCAACGCACAGGGTGACACAGTGGGCCTACAGTGTACTTAATTAATGGGGTTAATTAATAAATTAATCAGATGTTCTGGAGAAGTATGTGATACAAAATGCCGCCCTCGGCGATCAATTTGCAGGACAATCAATAGCAATCACCAGTTTTTCAGGGACTCCTTTTGTAGGTGGTGGAATAACCCTAACACTGGCTAAACTAATTATTAAGGTCCAATAGGTAGGGTTCCTCCCAGCTACTTCCAATCGTCTTGAGAGAGTGGCTCTGTGGCACTTTTTTCAAATCTCTCTCTTCGTCGTCTTTTCGTCGGCTAAACCTATCTAACTAATTTATTGCGCAAGAACCCAGATTGACTGTTTTTCGACACTACACTAAGGGTGTTTATGGCCATTTCAGTCTTTCGGCAAATCGCTTCTAATTAACCTGCAAATCTTTCGGCAAAGACCACAATTCGGTTCACACACTGGGGTGAGAAAACTTTGTTAATGAATATGTAGTTCAAATTGTTCGGCCTCGTAATTTCATGAAATTCGTAACGACAATTAATTGGCTTTGATTTCCTAGTTTAGATTGTGCTGGTGTACTTGGCTTCAGCGGCAGATATAATTGTCTTACACCAGTGATTTAGATCGGCGACTTCCCTGTACAAATCGAAAACAACCGTTAGCGTGTTTCTAACTTGCCGGAGAAATACTCAAGGGTAGAATTATTTCTAATAGTACACTGTATTGAATTCCCAGATAGATGTGGGGAATAGTTAATAGCTGCTGGTTGGTTAAATTACAGAACTGGCCTAATAATTAAAGAAACAATGACCAACAAATTTTTCTAAGATGAATGTCACTAGTGAGTTTTAATACTCGCTTCAATGTAAATAAAAATAGTTTGATTAAAGTTATCTAAATGTAATGGTAATATGAACTTTACTGACTCTTTAGCCACTAATTAATGCAAATTAAATTATCCCTACGCAATTGTTACCACCAAAGATACGATGAAAAAATACAAATAAATGTCAATTACCTAAAACCGTGTAATCTTTGCCCATTGGAAATTTGTCTTTCATGCGTCATCATGCAATTGCAAAAGTTAGTTTCCATAGGAAGGTAGTCACTTTAATTCTGATTTGTACCAAGAGATGGAGCCACTGTAAATACTATCAAAAATTCCTAAATAATTGATTTACGAACGTCACGAGTATCAATTTTTATTTTATGCAAAGATGACGAAGCTGGTGTGGACTTTGACAATATGGTGAAACATAAAATTAATGATTAATTTCCGAAATATCACGTGACGTCAATTTTTATCAAAAGACTGCAGACTTCGACGTTATACAAATAATGATTCATTTACGAAAAGACACAATTGTCAAATTTCATCAAATGATGAAGCTACTGTAGACACCGACATTATGATGAAAAATTAAATTAAATTGGTTCATTTACGAAATGACACAAGTGTCAATTTTTATGAAAAGATGAAGCTGCTGTAGACTACGACAATATGATGAAAAACGATTGATTTAAGAGTTTACTGACATAAGTGTCATATTTTTAACAAAAGATGATATAGACTTCGGCATTATGATAAGAAATGAAAATAATGATTCGTTTACAAAAGGAAATAAGTGTTAAATTTTATCAAAAGATGAAGCTACTGTAGGCTTCCACAATATGACGAAAATTTGAAATAACGATTGATTAAAAAATAACGCAAATGTCAATTTTTTATCAAGAGACTTTGACATAATGATGAAAAATAATGATTGACATAAATTTCACGTGTCAATTTTCATCAAAAGATGATGAAGCTGATGTAGACTGCATACGATGAAACATTAAAAAATGATTAATGAAGAAGCTACTGTAAACTTTGACATTATGATGAAACTTAAAATCTATTCATTTACGAAAGGAAACGTGTCAATTTTTATCAAAAGATGAAGCCACTGTAGATTTCGACGGTATGATGAAAAATAAAAATAGTGATTGATTTAAGAAATGTCAAGAGTGTCAATTTTTATCAAGACATGAAGCTATTATAGATTTCGACACAATGATGAAAAATAAAATTAACTATTGATATAAATGTCACAAGTATCAATTTTTAGCAAAAGACGATGAAGTTGATGTGACCGACAATACATTTGACGAAAATAAAAAAATGATCCTCGGAGGTAAACAGTATTAAGTCCAAAGAAGAGCAACTTTGCTAATATTTTATAAGTTAAATTAGTATAACTATCCAGAAACAAGCAATCTTGGCAAGGGCACTTATAATGTTCTTTCCGTAGGTGCATTAATCACCTTTCAAATCACAATATTTAAGAAACAGGACTTTGATGTAACTTGTGTGTAGTGTTTCACAAAAATGTGACTTAATACACTTTACCTCCGAGGTACAGGATTGATGACGAAACTACCGTAGACTTTGACATTATAATGAAAAATATAAATAATAATTCATTTATGAAAGGTAAACAAGTGTCAATTTTTATCAAAAGATGAAGGTACTGTAGACTTTGACGGTATGATGAAACATTAAAATAATGATTGGTTTAAAATATGTCACAGGTATCAATTTTTATCAAAAGAAAATGAAGCTGAAGTACACTTCGACAATACGCCGAAACACAAAAGATGAATGATGATGAAGCTACTGTAAACTTTGACATTATGATGAAAAATAAAAATAATGATTCATTCACAAGTGTCGATTTTTATAAATTTTTATCAAAAGATGAAGCTGCATAAACAACTTCGACGATATGATAAAAGGTATAAATTATAATTGATTTAAGTGTCAATTTTTATCAAAGATGATGAAGCTGATGTAGACTTCGACAAATTGACGAAACACACAAATGAATGAAGACGAATCTACTGTAGACTTCAGCATTATGATGAAAAATAAAAATAATGATTTATTTACTACAGGAAACAAGTGTAAAATTTTATCAAAAGATGAAGCTACTGTAGACTACCACAGTATGATGAAAATTTCATATAATGATTGATTAAAAAATAACGCAAGTGTCAATTTTTTGTCAAGAGATAATGAAGCTACTATAGACTTCGACGGTATGATGAAAAATGAAAATAATGATTGACTTAAGAAATGTCACAAGTGTCATTTTTTTACCAAAAGATGATGACGCTCATGTGGACTTCGACATTAACTGCTTTCCATTTACGAAATGACACAAGTGTCAAGTTTTATTAAAAGATGAAGCTTTGTGGACGACTTTGACGGTATGATGAAAAATAAAATGATGACTGATTTGATGAGATTGATGTAGATTTCGACAATACGGCGAAACACAAAAAATGAATGATGATGAAGCTACTGTAGACTTTGACATTATGATGAAAAATAAAAATGATTCATTTACGAAATGACACAAGTGTCAATTTTTATAAATTTTTATCAATAGATGAAGCCTACATTCAGGCTGTTTCAGTGAAGATGCACCAAACTCGGTATGTCCATTGATATCGTGAAAAGAAATAAAAGTTTTCTATAATTTTTTTTAATGAATAAGTTTCGAGAAAATCGAAGGGAAAGCAAAGTCGCATATTTTTAGGATGGACTTTAAATGAGAATGAATGGATTGTTACGCACATTCTCGTACGAATCGCTTTATTGCCTTTATAATGTCGCCCCAGCTGATTCGGAAAAACACATTTAGAACATCGTGGTTGTTGGAAATCAATAAAAATCATAATTAGTCGTTTATTTTCGATTCTCCATTTAATACGAATTTTCTAATTGTTAGTTGAAGAATTTTAGAATTGTTCAAACATTTACTAGTTTACACCCGCGCACTTCTCACTCTGATTTAAACACTCGCGTCGTGACGCTCACCAAACACGTTTTTTAATTGCCTTTCTTAATACACTGTATTTTAACCGTACCGAAATAAATGATTTACCTAGAAAATGAGTAAATGACTGCAAGCGCTACAGAAAAAAAACCGCTAAGTCAGAATTTAAAATATTCGACTGCTCGTTCAAGAGATTCGAACGTTTCTGTCTGTGTTTTCTGTCCCGTGCTTTCCAAGTAAAATTATTAACCCCCCCCGGACTTATTAAGATCAATTTTGAAATCACTTCGACCAATGACCATCGCTGCTTCGAATCTCAAACTACGCCTATTCCAGATGCCCCGCATGTATCAAGAGACATCCCATTAGCTTATCAGGAACACTCGCTGCTGTCTATCGCAAATGAAGCACTCATGGCTTTAACTTTACAAGTGCCCAAGCTGGCATTTTTAAAAGTATCTGGTGCCTTCTTGAAAGAAACCAAACTAAAGCGAATGCTCCAACTCGCAATGTAATTTGATATCTTTACCCGCATGGAACATGTATCTGCAATTTTAACGCGACAAAATGTATACAAAATCTAAGCAAAACAATCTAAAACGTCAAGTAGATTTGTTTTATGATGTCTGTGCAGCTATAGTGCCTTTGAATGGCGCCTGCGATTATCGAATTTCTGAAGAGCTCTCTGGGTGGTAAACCAGCCCCTTGAGAAAGGACAGGGCGTTGCGCTTAATTACTCCGGGCCATATTTTTACAGCGTGCAGTTTCGAACACGTGTTATTATTTGAAATTAAAAATGCAACAATCGATTTTGTTTTGAAAACAAATTCCGCGTATGTTTCACGTTTCAAGTTACCTACTTAGTTATCCAAAAATAGAAAAAAAAGGAACGATCTCTCTTTGTATTTCTTCGATCGAGTTTAACCGATGGTAAGAAGGTACCGGCTTGAAACAAATGACGTAGATATTGAATTACCAGTACTTTTTTGCAAGAACAAATTTGCCAGTTGTAGGAACTGCTTCTCCTCGTCGATTAAAAAAAAGTAATTGTGTAAAGTAATCCGATTATATAAACGCACGAGATTTCGTCGGCGAGTGCTCCTTCGTTCTTTAGAAATGTTGACTTTGAATTAAAACCCCGATACTCTGCAAATTTATCGGGGGAATGGAAGAAGCGCTGCGTTTTTGCAACGTTCGATTGATTTGGGAATAATGCGGGAGTGTGCGTTTTTGAGTTTTGAGTAAATTTGTTCAACCCTAATAATGGATGATTTATTAAGTCGGCAGAAAAAATATTAAGCCAAATAATGAAGGATTTAAGACTGTAGATATAGAAATTAATGTTAGTTTATATTTATTTAGAAAATGTTAAACCTTACATACAACTGCAACTTCATAATTTCGAAACTTTTGTGCCTTTTAAGTCGTAACTCTTCATACATCACTTTAAAGTGTACCACTGACGCGTTTTGGTTATACTTTCAGTCGTAACTCTTCGTTTGACGCATTTCCATATTCATTTCACTTTAAATACGAATACTATACTTTCCCCCCTCATCTGCATTTTCGAAGTTTGAATGTAACGTTAAACGCCACAGATATTGTAACTTGCGTGACTTTCGAACGCGCCGTCATCATCGTTTGTTAGCAAACATAATAACTCGCGCACTTGTGAGATACAAACCAAAATTTCCTTAGACGAAACACCTTCGACGCCAGTATATTATTACAAAATTTGCGTTGCAAATTTGTTTCGAATAAGACACGTATTGAGTTTGAAGTTCTCACAATAGGGATTCGAATTTAATACATATGTAATTTTCGCGCAGAAAACATAAGAGTTCCTTCGAACCTCACTGTATTTATAAAATTTGAAAAGGTGTTGAACGTGAATGTGCTAATAACTTTTTAGGATGTTCAAATACTCTCACGTGTTTCCAAGATTTATTAGAAAAACTCTTACCATTAAATAAAAACAACTTAAATAATGTGACAAGTAAATTAAAATATTAGATTCATTTAGCAAACTTGAGATAAGAGAAAATGCAACTCGTCAACGTAAACAACGGAACCTTGACACCTGCAGGTGGTAAACCTTGAACAAGTTAAAACGGATTTAAAGTATCTCGTATTCTGTCGTACCTTTCCGGTTTCGTTAGAATTCGGAATTGCTCGAGTTGCACTTCCTATAAAAACCCCGCGATCTACATAAAAAGATCAAGATTATAATCAGCTGTCACTACAGCGTGTAACTTCTTGTACTTTGATTTGTGTTGTGAATTAAGGATGTGAGTATTTTAATTATATTTGTATAATTAATGTTTGTCTAGTCATATTTCTAATATAATATTTAAGCTATGCCCCTTGTTTCGATTTATACCGTAACAATAAGAAAGAGGAGATCATTGCTGTGCAAACGCGTGACATAACTAATTCCCAAACAAACTCACCCAAATCATGGTGCTAGATACAGAGAGACGGACGGATATTCGGGCTTTGGTCAATCACTATGACATTCTAGCAATGCTAGTTACACTTTTGGACTCGGTGAGGTGTTCACGACCAAAAGGCCTCTAGCTGTCTGATATCGCTCGTGGAAAGCAGTCTCCTTTTATATGATTTGATAACGGATATTCCGATTACGTAACACTTTACATGAGGGCCAGTTGCCCCATGATTGTAATTCGGAAATATTTGTTTATAATCTACTTTCCTTTAAACCTTTTCTTCTTCCTCCTCTTTTTAGATGGATACCACAATGAAGTAGTTAAAGCAGTTATTATTCGTACGTATGAAATACGGGAAATGTGAAACATTGAAGCTCCAGTCACCGACTTTAATATTGATCGAAATAAATTGATACCTCGCAGGCAGTCGTGCATTAATCTGAATAACTACTATAATCAATTCGCATAAAAGAGCATTTATGACTGGAATACGCCGCGCGCACAGAAGGAAACATGTTATACTTCGTAATAAATTTCGCCAAGTTTAAAGTTTGTTGGGAGAACAATTAATCAGCGAGAGCGTTCGTTCTACCCTATCAAATCCAGTACACAATTTGTGCAGTTGTTTGTTCCTGCAATATGTGTACAATCCAACTATGGCTTCAGCGCAAATTAAACAAAGGATGAGCAGAATCTCGGCCTCTTCTCGTTTACGATCCGTCATGAAGTTATTACGTCTAGACGGATTTCGAAAATAACATATCCTTTTTTTTTTTTTTAGATTATTTTCCCGTCATAACGAATCCGGAGGACCCACATCGGAATACGACGTCCGCAGGGCCTAAGGAGCCGTATTTAATTAAGGAGCGCGTCCTTCCGACACGACGGCGTAAATAATTAAGTCGTTGATGGATTCTGTTGGCGGGCACGAATTTTTGCTTTATCGTGAAGAAGGCAGATGCGACGGGAAATTGGACAATTAGAAGCTGCAGGCTTGACATTTTTTGCCTACCGTCCCGATAATCCTGTGAAAGAAATCGCTTTTGTGATTGAATCTGAATGTTTGCTCACTCAATATGATTGTCGTATTTATGTCGGGAAAGATAAAATTATTTAATAAAAACAACGAACTGTTTCATGGGAAAACTTGAGCTTGAGTTTTACAAGAAAGAAAACTTACATTACAGACTTTAAATAGCTTTCACTACCGGAGGTTGTTATTATAATTTATATGCCATAGTAAACGTTGTAGTTTATTATCAGTTATAATTTTATCGCGCCACCGAAAAAGCTCTAAATTTTTGCCCATTACGTTCTTTCTTTGGAGCTCATTCTTTGCCCATTGATTATAAATTCTAGTACCTTAATTATTTTTCTTTTTCGTCACATTAAATATCTGGGCGAAGCTGAGAAAAATCCTCATCAATCAAAGGACAAATTCGGCCATAAATTCTGTTATGCAGGTTTTGCTAAACGAAAAAGTTTCGTGCATACTAATTACGATAGCTTTGGCGAAAAAAGTCGATGACTGACACGTCTTGCTTTCACGAAAACTTTTAAACGTCGTGCTCGAAAATATCGTAAACAAAGTTAAATTGAGTTTGCACTGCAAGCATTACCTTGCATTAGCAGTTTCCTTGTGTCTCACAATCAGTCTTAAATTCAACCATTTTCAAAACATTATTTTGTTTACTTAACATCGGAGATGTTGAGGTCTTTTATACACGGTGAGCAAAAGTGATTGATATGTGTAAAATTGCAGCTCATCTAACTTGTAACGGGCCCAGTTAATTACTGTTATTAATTAAGACTGACAAGTAAACATATGACAATATGGGTCACTGGAATTTACAACTTGGAAAGGTCGTCTCGTCCTTACCTGTGTGGCGCCCGCCGACTCTAACAGTTCCCAAATCCCAGATGTTATTACTGGGTGAATGACCCGTCGGAATTCACCCTGTGCTGAACTACTTTCGATATTATATAATTATGACACAATTACCGAATGTAAATGGCCTACGTTGTGGTTTCCCAGGTTATTTATTTGGTGCGACTGTACGATTAGCTTTAGTAAGGAAATAGGCAGGTTGATAATGAAAACGCAACAATTAAAAATTAATTGATTATTTACTGTAATAAAATTGATAGGGAAAAAACTCCGCTTCTCCTCTTCTATAGAATCAGAGAAATTGAGTGTAAAAACCCTGATTGTTTGAAATCAATACAATTAATCACAAAATTATGATTTTCAGAAATACAGTAATGTACAAACTACTACTCTTTACTTCCGATTCACACCGTTGGTGGTATAATGTTACGTAGATGTTTTATTGGAGAGTTGCACTCCTGACTTATCAGTAATTGATTGGTTTAAAAGTTAGCGTCTTAGTACAGCGTCTGTAACGCTGCTGGTATTCAAAGACTTGTTCGATTCAATAAACTAACGTATCAAGTGTCTTGGTGGGACGACAGTGTACTTAATTAATGGAGTTTGTTTAGTGGCGCTCTTTGTGGCTCAGGAATTCTATGATCCGTGGAAGCGATACTAAAGATGCACTAATGTCTATTGTGAGAACGCTAGCACTGCTTCTAAAGGTTTTATTTACAAAAATATTTACAATTTGATACAATTTGAATTGAATGTATTAACATAAAAGGTTGAAATAATAAAGTACTGGTTAAACTGCTTAAAAACAATTTGAAACATTTGCTGTACGCGTAGTTAAACTGTTCTCGACAGTTTGAAACTAGCTTGTTTGAGACCCGTGTTAATCTCTGTCTTAAATTATGAAAACAAGGCTTTAAATAAAATGCAGAGATTAGAAAATTGAAGCAGGGGAAAAGAACTGTATTGGCTGAAATATAAATGCCATGATTTCGTTGGTTATGGGCTTAATTAGAGGTTACAGATACAAAATTCTCTGAACGAGGGTTGAGTAAAGCCAAATCTATTGTAACTAGAAGTACTTTAGATAAATGTGTTTTCTGCGTTTAATACAAGGTATTTTTTGGTGTTCCTAATTCGAAGTATATCAATAATAAGAAACGCACGATTATGCAGGTGGCCTGGCTTCCAGCGAATTGCATTAGGGACTTTTCAGCCCGGCCGACTATTGAATGATTACGAAGAAATACATTTAGATAGGTTCTGACCTGAATTTGTAGAAGTAAATGAATGATAGGTTTTACCTAGAAGTTTACATTTGAATGTTTTTCTTTCTAAAATATTTTAACTTATCATAAATTAACATACGAAACTAAATGCATGATATAATATGAACTAAGTGCAAAATATAATATAAATTTTAATTTGATAGATCTAAATTACAATAAATAAATCTAAATGCTGAACAGAGTTAATTAATGAATTAGTCAGATGTTTTGGCAAGTATGTGATTCCTGCCGCCTTCAGCGCTCAATCCGCAGGTAAATCAAAAGCAATCACCAGTTTTTCAAGGACTCCCCCTTGGGGAGGTGTTGGAGTAACCCCTTCTCTAATTAACCCAATTAATTCAGGTCGATAGGTAGGGGAATTTCCCAGCTACTTCCGATCGCCTCGAGAGAGTGGCCCTTGGCACCTTTTTTCAAATCTCTCTCTTCGTCGTTCTTTTCGTCGGCTAAACCTATTTAACCCCTAATTGCGCAAGGTCCCTTCGACTGCTTTTCCTGGTGCTACACTATGGGTGTTTTTGACCTTGCAGTCTCGAGGCAGTCGCTTATCATTTACCTGCAAATCTCACAGCCAAGACAACAGGTTGGCCCTCCCCCATGTACAAGGTCAAGAAAATTGTCAGGAATGTATGACAAATTGTCTGGATTATAATTTGCTTGAGAGAATTCCCCTTAGAGTGTGGTGGCTTCTAACGTTCCCTTTATGGGAAGTCCCAAGTAGATGTAGGGAATGACAAATGCCGTTGATCAATTAAATTAACGAACACGGCTACAAGTTACGAACGCTGACCAAGCAAAGCTTTTAAATATGAATGCGTTTTACTACTCGCAGTCAAGTGAATAAAAATAGTTTGATTAAAGTTCTCTAAATGTAATGATAAGAATGAACTTTACTGAACCTTTCGACAACTAATTAATGCAATTTAAATTAGTCTCGCTCTATTTATGCCACCAAGGATGCGATGGAGAAAATACAAATAAATGCAAATTACCAATACGTGTTAATCCGAGAACACTCGCGCACGAATCACTCTCCTTTGAATCACTCGCGGCGCCCGTGTGTTATTTTAATTGCTCTGTTTCACTAAACTTCACCGTGCCCGAATAATTGATTTAACAAGCAACCGAGTTATATAAAGATACAAATTTGAATAAAAAGAAAAATTAAGCGCACTCTACTACTCCATGGGGTTGTTTTGTTCCTGTCTCACGAACGTCTATAAATTTTACTTATTGAAGTGTGGAAATTGACGTTTTTAAAAGGTCTGTTTCGGACTGAGACAAGACAGACTGCCATTAAGCCTAAACCACAGCATAAATACATACAGCAGGTTCACTCTCCTTGGCGGGAAAATTTCCCGCGCAAACTGAGCTGCCATATTCCGAATGGAAAATCTGCACGCACGCAGTGTTTCTTTTTCTCACTCTTACATGCACTGACACGCAGTCGCTCTCCCTCACACTTCTGCTCATTGCGTGCATTGAGCATTATATCGAATGCTCCCTTAAATTGCACGAATACGATCAGTGGTGTCTCGTGTAATTAGCAGCGTAATAGGTGCTTTCGATTATGCATGCTGGGGTGCACTGAGTAAACTTAAAACTGTAGGCTTTCGAGTAGTGATCGGATAATTCAAATTAAAGATAATCTGTCATCCGATTATCAAAATAACCTAAATAATTCGTTTATCAAAAATATTTTTATTGCGGCACTTCGCAAAATGGCACCAATTTTGCCCCGCCAGATCAAAGGTGCCGACAACCAGTTTCCATGCTGGTTATGCTGTGCCTAAACTCATCACGTAACGTGATATCCTCGTGCATTTTGCCTCGCACGTTTGCAGTTTTGACAAAGCAATCTATACATAATAGTTTAGAAAAACAATTTGAAATGTCAAGATAGGTTGGTTTATGGTGTTTGCATGACTCTGTCGCTGTGAACGTCGGCAACGACAGTGAGGCATGTTTTTCAAACCAAAAGCAATCACCAGTTTTTCAAGGACTCCCCCTTGGGGAGGTGTTGGAGTAACCCCTTCTCTAATTAACCTAATTAATTCAGGTCGATGGGTAGGGGACTTTCCCAGCTACTTCCGATCGCCTTGAGAGAGTGGCCGGCCCTTGGCACCTTTTTTCAAATCTCTCTCTTCGTCGTTCTTTTCGTCGGCTAAACCTATGACACTCGCAATCAAATGACTGGAATTTAATCTTCGCGATCCCGGGCTAGTACTTAAGGTTTAGAAAACACTAAAACACATGTGGCGATGAACTATTTAGCGTGCCCTTGGGTGGGCAGAAACACGCAGCCCGTCTGCCTACGGTCAACAAATCAATGCTGCAAGTCCAAGAAAGAACATGCAGTAATCGCTTTTTATTTTTCAAACAAATTATCGAAACATTTCAAATTTATACTTCCAAGAATTGTCAAAGTCCATGTACATACATACATACGACACACGCTACTTGACAGCATTGACTTGTTGTAGTATAAATTATCCCAACTTTATTAGATGTAGTGCATTAGCTTGTAATGTTTTAAATGAAGTCAAAAGTTCATTAAGTAAACGTCAGATACGAAATTAGATTAATTATTACCTAAAATTAGCAGCGGCGACAATGAATTTTTCATAACTGACATTTTCAAACATGTCTGGCGAAGCTAGTGTCCCAGAATGGATTTAAAATTTTAATAAAGCTATTACATTGACAGGTATAAGCTGCAATTGTTTGTTACTCCCCTCGCTGAAATTTTAACGCAGTATTATTAACTGTCAGTCTACATCTATCGTCGGAGTATTAAAATTTAACCCACTACGGCGTAATTCATTGCGCTCGGGCGAAATTTCCTTCGGCGTTCACTACTTTTCCTCCTCGTGTTATTATTACCTTCGCGTTGAATTTATGTCACTCTCTCCGGAGGTAAAGCTGCTTGCTACGTTATTAGAGAATTCAAATACGCTGTCCAATACATCAACACAGCAGCAGCTGTTCCGGCCCCAAAGGACCACTGCATTGTTATGCTAGGCCAGAGTTCGCTTCGAGAAGAATGCTCGTCGGAGAGAAACACATAAAAGAGGCCGGGAACAACGAAAAATATTTACTTTCGAGATAAATTGCGCCGTGGATCACGGTTCAATGAAGGTTAATGTAAATCTTTGCATACCCTTCTTCTATACATATATATACGTATACATTGACCCCTCTTGTCCATTATTCAAAAAAAGAATGCAATTTGTTACCCTATAAAACATGTAATTATTTATTAGTAAAGATATACGAGTAAATGGAACACAACAGTGTGCATCCTTCGTATAACATAATAGTTAAATATATCTCTTAATTTAATTCTATCTCCGTCAGGTTTTTTGTAAACACCGTCGGTGGTATAATGTTACACAGATGTTTTATTGGAGAGTTCCACTCCTGATTTATCAGTAATTGATTGGTTTAAAAGTTAGCGTCTTAGTACAGCGTCTGTAACTCTGCTGGTATTCAAAGACTTGTTCGATTCAATAAACCAACGTACCAAGTGTCTTGGTGGGACGACAGTGTACTTAATTAATGGAGTTAATTAATGAATTAGTCAGACGTTTTGGCAAGTATGTGATTCCTGCCGCCTTCAGCGCTCAATCCGCAGGTAAATCAAAAGCAATCACCAGTTTTTCAAGGACTCCCCCTTGGGGAGGTGTTGGAGTAACCCCTTCTCTAATTGACCTAATTAATTCAGGTCGATGGGTAGGGGACTTTCCCAGCTACTTCCGATCGCCTTGAGAGAGTGGCCCTTGGCACCTTTTTTCAAATCTCTCTCTTCGTCGTTCTTTTCGTCCGCTAAACCTATCTAACTCCTAATTGTGCAAGGTCTCTTCGACTGCTTTTCCTGGTGCAAGGTTAATGTAAACCTTTGCATACCCTTCTTCTACACATATATGTACGTATACATTGACCGCTCTTGTCCATCATTCAAAAAGAAATGCAATTTATTACCCTATAAAACATGTAATTATTTATTAGTAAAGATATACGACTAAATGGAACACAACAGTTAAACACAATAGTTAAATATATTTTATGATAAATGTTTCAACAATCTGTATACATTTGGGGGTTGTATAATAATCAATACTTTTTTTATATGCAGAATGGAATACGATAAGATTGTATATTATTTGTAGTTTATGGTAAACATGAGGAAAAAATTGAGATATGTATTTCGTTTCAAATACAAAGGAAATCTACCGGTCTCTTAATTTAATTCCATCTCCGTCAGGTTTTTTTGTAAACACGTCTTTCTCCGGCAATAATAAAGAAAAAAAATCTCAATATTTCTCTGGTTTTCCCATTCCCGGGTTAACAAACGTACGTGCATCTCAAAGGGAAAGTTTTTTGCTCTGCTGCGGACAGCAAACAGACGGCTCAAATATTCATGAAACCCTGATGCGTTTCAATGAATTTCATTCCGAAGACTTCGTGTTTAAATACGGCGTTTCTTGTGTCGTGTGCAAAGCAAAAAGGAGAGTGCATCTTTAAATATTTAAAAAAAGAGTTATAATTACAGTGTTTATTTTTATTTGTTAATTCCATCAAAGTCGTTTCCCATTGCTGTTGCTCAAACAAAACATTCAAGATTTAAAAAATCGGTTACTGTTTGTAGTCCTTCCTCTTCTTAATAACGTTGTTTTTTTTTAATGAAGCGCCAATTACCAAGTACGCGAATACAATATTTCTGACGTAACGTAAGTATTGTAACTAGGACGAGAAGACCACCAAAGAATGTGTCATGTAGTCTTGTTACGGTATAAATCGAAACAAGGGGCATAGCGTAGCTTAAATATTATATTAAACATAAATAAATACAGACAAACATAATTGTACAAAGTTCAACTTACCCTAACAGCACACTTTAACAAAATAGAGCCTACATCATGCTCCGATAACAACTAGTTTAAGATCTTCTTCTTTATACACAAAGTTTATGCAGATCGTGGGGTTTTTATACAAAGTGCAACTCGAGCAATTCCGAGTTCTAACGAAACCGGAAAGACACAAAAGATTACGAGAAAACTTAAATCCATTCCAACGTGTTCAAGGTTTTTTCACGCAGTTGTCAAGGTTCCTTTGTTTACGTTGACGAGTTGCATTTTCTCTTATCTCAAGTTTGCTAAATAAATCCAATGCATGAATTTAGTTGCATCTTGTCACAGTCTGTTTGTCTGTAAGTACCCAAAATAAGATGTAAGTAATTGTAGTCGTAATTAATTGTTAATAAATGTTTTGCTATACTAAGCTACGACCCTTATTTCATGTTACTTAAATTATTACCGTAACAGTATCGAATAATGAACTTGAATATAAAAGGGGGAAACTAGAGAAGAGTATTTCGAATTTTATTCTTACAAAAAGTGTGTAGGGAAATGTTCATCATTTGAAAAGGAGAGATCTAAACGCCTACAAAACGAAACTGAAACACGCAAGGAAACACAATAGAAAAACGTCACAAAAAATTGTATACAATTCTAAATTGATTAATGTCGCCTTTTTGCTTCCGAACGTGCTCCAGCGGAGGCGTACATTTCAGTCGGCTCCCGGCATGTAATTAGAAATGAATGCGTTCTAAAACGATTATATTTTATTCGCCAGGTCGGTATTGAATTTCGTTATACTTTTTGTTGTTTATTTTCGCGCGGTTTTATTCCAAACGGAAGCTAAATTTAACTCATCGTTTATTTTCATCCGTTTGTTTGACGGTACAGTAAAAAGCCTGCAGTGTAACTCTGCTCAATAAAATACGAAATTTTCTGAGCGTGCTTAAATTGCGAGCTCTTTAATTTTAATCGCGGCTTCGCGGAGTTATGGCCGGAATAAATATGGAACGAGCGTATATCTGCGCTCGACTAATTTGTTATTTTCCTATTTCATAACTTGTAAAGGCAAAAAGTTGCCTGCAGTTGCCGTTTCTGCTGCAGTTGGTTGCAATATTAATGTCTGGAGCGAGTAATGCTTCCATTGTTCCACATTCAAAGGCAATTAATATGAAATTTAGCCAATGTCTCATAAATAAACATTTAATAAAACGCTCATGCCGTGGATGTTAGAGCAATAAATACTCTACGAGTAAAAAGTTCTTAAAGAAAACTTCCGTAAACTTTCCTGAAAGAAAACTGAACGGCGAAGTTACCGACACGTTTTAAGAGCTTACAATTTTGAAAAGTGTCTAAACTACAAAATGTAACAAGAACCGCAAAGTTCTTTTTCTGTGACTAAACTGTAAATGCGCAAGAAAAGATGATCATCTTTTCCTCTTTAGTATAAAAAAGTTGGAGGTTGACATTCTTTTATAGTAAGTTCAAAGGAGTAGCCAGTGGGTTCCGGGGAAAGACATTCCTTCGAGAAAATTTAAAAAAGAAAACATTTTTTTATACAATAATTCAGTTATGCTGGGTTGCAAAAAACATTAAGTCAAGATTAAATTTAAGCCTAAGTTAGAATATGACACACAATATTCTGTACGTCATAAAGTGTGTCACATTCTAAGTTAGGCTTAAATTTAATCCTGGCTTAAATGTTTTATGCAACCGACCCTGTAATGCGCCCACTTGGTTATTAATTAATTCTGACAAGTAAACGGATAATAAAATTGTATAAGCAAATAATAAAGATGTGCCAACTAAGATTTATTGCTAAGGAATGCCCGGCTAGACGTTACCTGCTTACGGCTTGTCGAGCTCTAACGGTCAACCCTCCAGCTGTGTTGTTGCAGGGTGAATGACTTTTATGGAACTTGTCCAGTGCTGAAGTTAATTTTAACATTATCTAATTATGACCCAATCGTCGGATGTAATCCGCCGTTACGTTGTGATACCCAGGTTCTTTGTTTGGTGGGCAGTATAACAGTTTCTTTACAACAAGGAAATTGGCAAGTTAATAATGAAACACAACAATTAAATTTAAATAATGATTTATTGAAGAAAAAAACAGGCAAACTCCTCGTCCACGCCTCTGTGGGATCGGGTACAGTGAGCGAAAATCCTGTTGTTGAAATCAATACGAAAAAACAACAATTGCAATTCTCAGAAGGCACAGTGTGATTCGTTTAACAGTTTTCACCTTCGGGTATCGGCGCGATCTATTTTCTTCCGATTCACACCGTTGGTGGTATAATGTTTACACGGATGTTTGTTGGAGAGCTCTGCTCCTCACTTATATCAATAATTAATTGATAGCGTCTGCCACTCTGCTGGTATTCAAAGACTTGTTCGATTTAATAAACCAACGCACAAAGTGTCTCTGTGGGACTACAGTGTACTTAATTACTGGAGTTAATTAAGTATGTGATACACCTGCCGCCTTCAGCGATCAATTTGCAAGTAAATCAGTAGCAGTCACCTAGTTTTTCAGGGGCTCCCTTGGGAATTATTGTTTAACCCTATCTCTAGCTAACCTGATTAATGGGCGCATGCAGTGAGCCGGTACTTCTTCTGCTACGTCACCTGAGCGTTAATTATGCTTTTGAGAGCGGTGCTTTACCCAATGCCTGGCCTTTCAGGACTCTCTGTATATCGCTCTTCCGCCGGCTAACCTAACTAACTAAGTTTTTAATAGCGCAAGAAATTGGTTGACTATTTTCGCTCTCCACTATGGGTGGTTATGACGTTAATAGTCTCTAGGCAATCGCTTCTAATTAACCGACAAATCTCTCGGCTAAGACCACAGTTTGACCCTCCCACATATGCAGGGTGTGAAAACCTTTGTCAAGAAAATGGCCAGGAATGTATTTCAAATTGTTTGATTTACAATTTGTCCGAGAGAATTCCTCTAGGGTAGAATGATTTCTACACTGTATTGAAAGCCCAGGTAGTGCCGTTGACTGATTAAATTATCGAACTCGGTTGCTAATTACGAACGCCGGCCAATCAAATTTTAAAATAGGAAAGTCACTAATGCGTTTTAATACTCGCTGTAAAGTAACTCAGAATAGTTGATTAAATTTATCTCAGTGTAATGTTACTATGAAACGTACTGACTCTTAGCCGGATTAAGGACGAACAAATTATCTCTGTGCAATTCTTTTACCACCAAAGGTGAGTTGAGGGAAACAGTTAAATTTTAATTACCACTAGCGTATAATCCTTTCACTCGCACTTACACTGGATTTTAAAACACTTCGCGTCACGGCGCCCACGTGTATGGTTTTAATTGGCCTTCTTATCACTAAATTTTAAACGGGCCGGAATAAATGATTAAACAACAACAAATATATATATAAATAAGGACTACAAGCTCCTGAACAAAACCAAGACAACTTCGAATTCAATTCGACCGAGCTCGCTAGCGTTTCAAGCGTCTCTGCTTTTCTTTTCGCGTGCCCTTTACCATGAAAACAATTAAAATCCACCCTCTCGTAATTGTAAAAAGATTCTGGCATTCCTTCGACCAATGGCGACCGTTGATTTTAACTCTAGCGCACGCCTTGACTGCATTTTTCCTGCAAACAAATATAAATTGTGAACTTCAAACTGTCATACGGAATGCGATGTGTTTCCGCTCCAACTATCTTTCAAGAGTCTCTTTACATGACAAAGAATTATGATGCTGGCCTGAGAACAGGGCCAGATAATCACAATCTGCTGTTATCGTATTTGCAAAAGTGATTATGACGCGACAGGCCGTACCCCAAGCCCACTAGAACACGTCCAAACGTCGAATAAATTTGTTTATGACGTCCGGCCCATCCCCCTTGCTTTGGCTTGGCGCCTACAATTACTGTGTGACGATATTAGTACATGAGCACGAAAACGCCAGATTTACAAACCGACCGTGGTGGTCCCCTGCAAGGAAACGGCGTCCCGAATTCTTGACCCCCCCGCAAAAGCCCTGCTGCAAGCTCCGAGGAAGTGAACATGTGTTTATTGAAATTAGACATGCAATCATCGTGTTTTAATTTAAAAAACAATTTAGCGGCCGTTTTCAACCCTTAGTGGTAGAAAAAATACAGTACATGGGTAGAGTTCTAAAGTATTTTTTGTGTTGGATACAAAAGCATTCTGAAACCATTAAAGACAAGAAAAAGATCGTTTTCAATTTGGCACAAAAAATTCTCTTCAGATAATACGATGTGGCAAAAACTATATTGTTCCAGGTTTTAAAGCATGAAGCCCGTGTTTCGTGCAGAAGCAACTTCACGCGTTGATAATTTAACAGAACAAAGCAACAAAATTGAGCAAACGTCAGATTAATTTAAGCTAATGAAAGTATCACTCTTAGACATGCTTTTTATGCATGTACATAGCTTTTTTCTTCCGTTGGGCGAGGGATATAATTAGACATTAAGTTTTTGCTCCCGTGACGTGGTATCCTGCACTCAGCCGAGGTCATGACATCGACGGCTTAATGCAGACTCGGGTTTCAACCCCACACTTGCTGAAAATACTGCCATTAATGGATATAATCTTGTACGAAGCGATACGCAACACCAAGGGGAAAGTTTTATTAGGAGTTGGCGTTAATGAGCAGACAGAGTCTTAATGACCAAAGTGTCTAGGGTCGATAGTGTTTATTACGTATCCAACAAATAAAATCTTCTTATAATTATAGAACTTTACTTCCATTAGCGAAAGGGGAGGACAATACATATAGATTGTTAAATTAAGGATTCATGTTGATATTCTTGGTGTCTACAACACTATGTAAGGGGATTGTTTGTGGAAAGATGAAAAATTACTTTTGATGGGGCACAACAAATGCCTTACAACTTACAACTTACACTTACAACTGGTGTTAGTGTTTTTTTTTGTGAAACGGATTTGTTGTCGTTTTAATCGAGCACCTCTGGCTTCGGTATTAATGCAATTGGGGTTTCCCGTAAGATGATAATTCTTTTTCTCTTCGAGCTCATCGAAACCTGTCAACTCCGAGATACTTTCGACACTACTTGCATTTTGTGCTTGCTAAAGTGATTTGCAACTTGCACAGAGCAAGGACTGAAGACCTTTCATGTCTTCTCCCACCGCAACGCCGAAGCGAAGCTTCTATATGATTATCCTTAATCTTGTTTCTGTCAGGAAGGCGCTTTCGGGAAACCGTGCATACGAGTTGAAAAGTAAATTATTGTAAAGCGGTTGCAGCTCACAAAGGTCCCCCCCCCCTGAAATTAGGATCAATTTGAATAATTGTACAGTTTTAATTCGAACGCAGTTTTATTAGAAGAGTCATTCTCGCCTCCAACTTTATTTCATCATCACAATTGGGAGAAAAGTTTTCGCCCTCTACATTTGATTTGAAATATACTTTTCTGTTCTTGAATAAAATGTTGGGTACATGTGATTCTGAAACACGAGGTAAACAAAAAGTTTTGTTGCAAAATTCTTCGGTGCGTTTACAAACAGCCACCGTATAACTCAATCTACGCAGATTACGTAATTATTATGAGCCTGTTTCTCGCTTTATTATCGCACACACAAAAAAGATTCATTAAAACCGGCAAAGCCCGTGTTTTAATTATCTTCAGTTACCCGCCAGCATTTTAAAAACGGGGAGTCCTTGCAGGCTTGCAGTACGTAACTGAAACGAAACGTCTAAATCCCACGGTGGTGCAAGAAAGCGTGTACAAATGAGATTTTCGTGTGCGTCTGCTTTATCTGTGCATGTCGAGGTATTTTTCCTGCTTGTGTTTGCTCGGTATTGTTAGGGAAAAAGGAACGTCAAATAAAACTTCTCAGATGCATAAGCTTTTTCTTGGGGAGAAAGAAACGTTTGGAAGGGGGATTCATAAATTCCAAATTCTAAATGTACATACGAGACTTAAAGAATTAAAGAATTAAAGAATTAAAATTTCATGGTTGATGTAAAAGGTGTTCCCTCTTGTTTCGAAATATAATAATAATAATAATAGTTTAATTGCCCAACAGATAAAAATCCTATTACAGAGCAAACTTAAAAAGTATAATACATATGCAAATAAGTAAATGCATATTTATGTAGTAGCTATATTACAAAATTAAACACGAAGAAAGAAAACAAAATTAATTAGACTTTAGAGAATTATAAAAAATATCATCAAACATCTTCTCTGCTGCGGAACACATAATACGAGATTGGTGCCTTACATAACATGTTCGTCCTTGGCGTTGGACCCGAAAAAGTTAAAGCTGATCTACTTGAGATACGTGGTACGTGGAAGTTAACTTTTGCCAGCAATTCAGAGCAGTCAATACGTCCCACAATCAGTTTCCACACAAAACGCGCAGCATGAACATCTCCGCGCCATTCGAATGTTGTGTCTATGAAGCAAAAGCTCATTAGGAATATCCCTCGAAGGGTAAATGCCATCACATCTGAATGAAAGGTATTTTAGAAATCTTCGTAGAATTTTTTCAATCCGTAGGCGAGCAGCAGCGTAGTAAGGAGCCCAGGTCATCGAAGCATATTCAAGCTTACTAGCAACAAACGCAAAAAATAAGTGACAGTTGTAGACAGTTGGAAATTCAAAAATATGTAAGTTTATAATTTAATTATTATCCTTTCAAAAAGTAATTTTTAGTACATATCTCTGACGAGGCCCAATAAGGCCGAAATAATTCACGTGATTTATAAGATATTCTAATTCTCTAATACTGCCAATTAAACAAATCAATTTAATTTGCAAAAAATAAGGTTTTTAGCAATGTAGGATCATTAAAAGGCCTAACAGATCTAATCAAAAAGCCCAAAGTTCTGGATGCAGATAGTGCAATAGCTTCAATATGATGTGAAAAACTCAAACGGGAATCAAACAAGACACCAAGGTCTTTAAAAGTGTTAGTTTTACTTAACGGCTGGCCATTTATTTCATAAACTGAGTCGATACTGTGCGTTTTCCTACTAAAAGTAAGTGTGTAGCATTTATTGATATTCAGATTCAGTCTATTATCATCACACCATCGAATGAGTATATCTATGTCAGACTGAAGTTTCAACACATCCATAGAACTAGAAACAGATGAGTAGATTTTTAAATCATCAGCATACGCAAGGACATGACAAGAGAAGGAAGAGAGAAGATCATCAATGAATATTAGAAAAAAAAGAGGACCCAAATTCGACCCTTGAGGCACACCAGATGTTGACACAAAATCGTAAGATTGAAAACCATTGAAACAAACATAATTAATTCTATTAGAAAGGTAAGACTTAATAAGTAGCAAAAAGTTTAAATTAAACCCAAAAGAACTTAATTTATCCAATAATATACCATGATCAATTCGGTCAAAGGCACTAGAAAAATCTGTGTAAACAACTTCGACTTGTTTTTGCCTATCCAGTTCTTCACTAATGAATTGCGTGATCAAAGTTAAATTAGTGACTGTCGACCTTCCTGGCATGAAGCCATGCTGGTTAGGCGAAATATACGGACTAACACAGGAAAAAACATGTAAATAAATAACGTTTTCATAGACTTTAGCAAAATTAGATAATATGGATATAGGTCTATAGTTTCTAATTTCACAGGTTTCTCCCTTCTTAAAAACTGGAGTAATACGTGCGTATTTCCACTTGTCAGGGAAAACAAACGTTTTGATAGACAGATTAATAATACCAGCTAAGGGCTTTGAAAAAACGTATCTACAATCTCTAATTATAAAATTAGGAACCATATCATGACCAGCAGTGACGTTTTGAGGAAACTTCGACATTATTTTTATTAATTCTTCTTCAGAAACAGGATGCAGAATCGAACTAAACCGGTTTGAATAAACGTCGTATATTGGAAAGGAAGACTTAGGAATAAACGATTTTGAGAAGAGCTCAGCAAAGACATCGACAATAGACTGCGGAGTGTTATTTGTCATATAGCTTACTGGGTATTCTAGTAGTACCATTTTTGTCATGCAAATATTTGAACAATTCCTTTGGATTGGATTGGATTGATTTTTCAATACTGGTTGTATAGGATCTATAGGCTGCTGATATTTTTTATTTACAAACAGATCTAAGTCTCCGAAACTCTATAAGAAAAACAGGATTTCTAGTAGACTTCCATCGGCATCTGTAATAGTCTTTCAGTTTTAGAGTAGAAATAATATCAGGAGTAAACCAAGATGGATTCGCTTGTTTAGAACCAGAGGATGAAAAAGTCGATTGGAAATACCATACAACTTTGAATAGAATATATCCAGAGCAACATCGACTTCGGTGCAGGTATCAACAAAAGTCCAATCTGTTTGTAACAAATCCTGATACGATTCTTCGCTGACGGAAAAGCCTTCGATTTGGAATTTACAAAAAAGCCAGCTGTAATTGTTAAAGGAGGATGATACGGATCCACAGGAACAAAAGGATTATCATCAAGATCAACAGATATAGAAAAGGTAGAACTGGCCAGAACTAAGTCCAGAAGTTTACCATCAGTGTTAACAATTCTATTACATTGTTTAAGATCAAGAATATTGCATGCTACTAGGAACGAATTTGTTTTGCAACAACCCACATGATTACTATGGAGTAGAGGAAGGTTGAAATCACCCACAAACAAAATCGGTTTGTCAATTAGATACTCTTCTAAGCATTCCAAAAATACTTCAAACTCATGTGCTGACACATTTGGAGGAATATATACAGCAGCAATGAAAAATTTTACTGAAAATATTAAACATTCACATACAAGAAGATCAATTAGTGGAACAATGTTTGATATATGTTTAGTATTTAAAAGTTGATACTCAATATTCTCTATGAAGGCAATAAGAACACCACCACCAACAGAGCGTCCAGTAGCTGTAAAATCCCTATCAGATCGAATGATATTATAACTAGAAGGAAAAAGTTCAGCGCTAGAAATAGAATTATTGAGCCAAGTTTCAGTTATGACAACAATGTCATGCGAGAGTTCACAGGCGCTGGTGTAAAAAGAGTGTGTTTTAGTGCAAAGACCACGAGCGTTCTGATAATAAATGCTAAGAGAGGAATTCATATTTCTGCCGGGCGCTGCTAGTTTAAAGAAACAATATATGGAATGCCGTTCATATATTTTATTTTGACATTTGATTCACCATTAAGTAACCGTTCATTTAGTTCAGCTTTAGCATTTTTATACAGTTCAATTTGCATAGGAGTCTTATCATTTGATATGAAGACATTTCTGAAGTTAGGATTGGCTTTCAGACGTTTGGAATTGCGCAAGACACAAGCAATAGAGGCAATAGAACCTAAGTTGACCTTAATTAGACGACAAAGGTTTTTATTCGATGGATCAAATTTACCTAGTCTAACAGGTTTTAATCTAGGAATATCAACTTGCACTGTTTTGAGTAAATCACACACAACAGGAATGTCAAGGTCAAGTTGTTCGTTGTTCGAATTGCAATTAGATTCCTTATAGCCAAATATAACAATTACGACTTTCTCGATCTGCAATTTCCTGGATAATTTTTTCAGTATCTAGCAGGGTTTTAGTAGGAGGAAGTAGAGGCAAGTTAACGTTACCTTTTAAAACTTTGATTTCGTCTTGCAGGACAATGATAGCCGCTTTTAAGGCATTAAAATCATTACCAATTAGGACACAATTTTTACAGGTCCAAGATAAACCCGACTTAGAATGAATTTTCGGAGCTTCACCTGTGGATAATCCCACGCAATCAATTTTGTAAGATTTGCTGCAAATAGAGCATTTAACAATCTTGTGCTGCTCAGCTACTTGATTAGACAAGAACACTTTTCCATCACCAATATGTGAATAGAAAGAGCCGAAACAGTAAAAAAAAAAAAAAACAATAATAAAAATTTGAAAATAATGCTAAATAGAAATAGCGATGCCGATCACAGCGATCATTAAATATACAAGTTTTACTAAAAACAGCCGAAGAAATGTTGACCGCAAAAAGTAGAATAGGCGTGCTGTTAATGAGCTATAGAAACTTACCACTCAAATATTGCAGCTCACGGAAATAAACTAGAAAAGAATGTTACACCAACAGATCGAGGAAATTAATCACTTTATAAAGATATAAGTTTTAACAAAAGAAGATAAACCGTAAGCAGAGAAAATCGAGTTAGATGAAGCACAAGACGTACATACGTACTCACGTTGAAGACACTTATGATAATATGCGAACCATACCTTAAATATAATTAAATTGGCGCCCAAGGTGGGGCAACAACACAAATAACTTTTTAATATGTGACGACTTGCCCAATTTTTTATTGCTGCAATCATTTATTGCCGGCAATGCAATGCAGCTTTACATTTAAGCAATTTCTGTGTAGTTGCTAGGAAAGGTGCTAATTATCTTTAAGCAAATATTTAATGTCTTTTATTTAAGTGGTCTTATTGAAGTTAACTAGCAATCATTGTTGACACACAATTGCCGATGAGCATGCGCGCATGCAATATAAATCGCATCATGTAAAGCGGCAGTAGATGGGGCAAGTTAAAAGAATAAAGAATGATTTCATAGAGAATGTGAAGAAGTGAAAAAGTTATTTCGCCGTTTCCAACATTTCGGTAGTCGTCATAAGTTTGGCAACAGGCAAATTTAATATAAATTTCCACTACGTTTCAAGCATAACGAAGCCGAAGCAGAGCAAATATCTTCAGTCTCGGTGCAGCGAGCTTCACCGGATATCAAATATTAAGCTAAAACTGAACACGCAAGAATTGTTTGCGAAAATAAATATTTGCTTTCCATAAGGTCCTCATTCGAACAGAAAATTATGTTATTCGTAATGAAGTTCGGAGTTTACGCTCGTGAGCGCACGTTCTAAAAATTATTTCTTTCTGTTTTCTTTCCCCCCGACGGAACGGGAAAGAAAACAATTTAAATTATATTAGAGCGTTCTTCCCGGGGCGCTAAAAGCTATCCGTTTAAAGAAAAAAAAACATGTTTCGAAGTAAGCGGATAGAAAGTATAAAACGTGTTTTAATGAAAATTCATTTATTTATCTGGCAGATTTGCTCTGAAGATAAAACTCGAAGTATTTAAACTCTTCGAAACGGCGAATATGATATATTCCGGGGGAACACGTTCAGAATGTAAATTATCATGTTAAAATTCTCTCGAGTAAATACTTGCTCAAAAGGAAACAGCGGAATGCCGTCTGAATCTAAAGATGCGGAAATAACATTTTACAACTTTGAAAGCCCCTCAAAGACCATGAAATATACGCGGATGAAAGAATAAAAATTTTGTCCTTGTAAATGTAAATATAGGGCCACTAACTTTAAACTATAAGAAGTAACCACAAAGAACTCTTTAAACCAATTGTTGTATGATTGATTTCAAAATCTTTTCCATACCAATGAGTATAATAGTTTGCAAATATTGAAACGGTCGCGAATTTGCTTATAAAACAAAAAAGCATGTTCTTGATGTAACTGTAAATTTTACATGAATATTTGCAATTATGTTTCTTGTCATTTGCGTCGTGATGAAGCGGTTTTGAAATGATAAATAACAAATGCATGTACATTTTCGAGGAATTGAAACTGAAAGCAATAGCGCCAGTCCTTACGGTCATTCGATGGGGCATTTCACAAGTGCGGGTAGTCGTAAATTCTTGTCGCACTTGAATTACTTTCAATGGTTTCTTGAGCGGACTGTCATATAAATCTGTCACGCGAGTTTCGAATGCACGTCTGTTGTTCGTTAGAAATTGGGCAATTTGACACGCATAAGTTTGGTAAGAGAATACGGCTATTGAAAAAATATACTTTGCACAGTCAGGGAAGACATAAACACGTCAAGAGAGGATTTGAAATTTAGTAGTTACAAACTTTGAAGGCCCACATGTGGACTTCAGGGGGGTCCTTGTGAAAGTTTCGAAAACACATTCCAAGGAACGGGGGGCGTTTATTTTTCTGAATGCTGGACACAGTTCTATTGGCCAAGGGGTGTTTTGAATTTGATTTTCGGATCGAAGGAAGGGAAATTAATGCTGTACGGCCGAAAAATGAATATTAAAATTACATACAGATAGCTTCGAGCTTTTGAAACGAGTAGTCGTATCCATTGGGCTTGGCAAATTGCTTTGGGTTACTTACTTGTTTCTTTGATTTAGTTTTCACAGTAGAGTATAAATCATTTAGATCGGTACGTCTAAAATCCCAGTGTTGAGAGGCAATTAAATAGAATTAAACCACGAGTCGCGCCGGTAAATTTAGTGGCGGGAGTGTTTAAAACTGAGTGCAGTGCGTGTATTGGAGTTTTATTTCGCGGCGCGGATTTAGGTAATCTGATTTTAATTTGTATTTTATTCATTACATACTTGGTGGTATAAATTGATTAAGAATCCATAATCTGTAAATTTCAGTAGTTGCTTGGCTTGTGCAATTTCCTTACTAAAGTGTTTTCATTTGCATTCGAACCAAGGTTAAAGTAGATCAGTTGCATCCACATTAGTGGAGTTGATTGACCATTGTTATATAAATTATTAAACTAGTTTGTTTGGCGTTTCTGTAATTTAAACCGACCAGAGGCAGTCAACCGACGCTTTCAATCTATAGTGCAATCCATATACAGTGTACTCTTGTAAAATTAGTCGATTCCCCTTTGCGATATTCTCTGGCAAGTTGGAAACACTCAAACAAAGTGTTTTTCCGATTTGCGCAGTGAAGTCGACTGGTTTGTACCACTGGTCTAAGGCAAGTTTAGATCTGCGGCAAAAACCAAGTGTGACCAGCACAAATTAATTCCCTAAACCAAGGCCAGTTAGTTGCCGACACTAGTGCAGTAAAATTACGAGTCCAAACAATTCTGAATCACATAGTCATAGCCATCTTCTCAACCGAGTTTCCATCACACCCTGTGTGTGGACCGAAGTGTAGTCTTTGTCGGGAGATCTGCGGGTTAATTAGAAGTAATTCGCTGAGAGACCGAAAGATCATAACTACCCATAGTAGAGTATCAAATAAAACGGTCAAATCATTGTCATTGCGCATAGGGATAAATAATCGTCGAAAACAACGCAATCAGAGGTTAACAAATAAAGCGAGAGTCACTGAAACTCCACCTCAATTGGCGATAGGAGCGGTCGAGAAATCTCCCCCTTCGCAGCGTTATTAGGTTAGAAACAAATCGGGTCCGCGCCTCCTCAGGAGGGCTTTCCGTGAAAAAACTAGCGATTACTATTGATTCTCTCGCAAATTGATCGCCTGGGCGGCATTTTGTATCACATACTGCCCCGAGTATCTGATTAATTAATTAATTACATTCATTAAGGAAGTACACTGTAGGCACACGGTCACACTGTGCACTGGTTGATGTACAGAGCGTGTCTTCGAGTACTATTGAAGTGTTAAACACGAGTACCAAGACAAATCTAATTTTGAAAACAAATTAAATTGTTGATTTAAATTGAATAACAAGGTCACCATCATTGTTTGGGGACGAGCATAAAACCACCAGCTGTGTAATTGAAAACAGTTAGTTCGTAACGATATTCGAACGCGGAAGCCGTTAAACGAATTCTACTGTACTTCTTACCAATCGTAATTTGTTCTTGTGTTTTTCGCTGTATTGGGTTTGTTTAAACGACAGGGTTTTACGCTCAATTTTTTAGGCTGCAGTGCGGCTAAAAATCGGAGTTTTTCCCTGGTTTTGCAATAAATAATTAATTAAATTTAAGTCCGTATTTTATTTATACGTATCCAATTCCCGCTATCTCAGAGTTATTATCGTCTCACCAGGATTCGAACCAGGGAACCGGCATAAGTAGAGTCCGTCACTAATTAGCGATCACGAGCCATTAATTATTGAAAGTTGTTTGGAAATATCAACAGAGGGTTACCTCGGGGAAATTCTTAGAAGGGTCGCCGCAGGGCGTAGTGTTATTGTAGGCCAGTAGTGCATCCGTAGGATTGCAGAGGTAAGCACCGTCTAGCCGTCGGACAATAGGCAGTAAAATCCGGCCTTTTTCTTAGAAATTCTGACCGAGTTACCCTAGGGTAAATACACATAAAATTCTTGCAGACGGCCAATTCTCCAGTTGCCACTCAATTAATTTGCTAATAAATTAAATTTGTTTATTTGTTTGGATTTATTTATTACTTATTTAGTTGTCCGTAAAAAAAGTCAACAAACAGGGTAGCACATCGGCGTGTTACAATACTGAATATGCCAAATTCGTATTCACAGCCGTTCGGTTTAATAAATATGTATCGCACATGTAAATTTAATTGAAATTCACAGTATCACAGAGCAATTATCGAATCACAAAACTCGACGTTGCAGAATTTAAATTGAATCCGAGTGGCAACCAACAAGTTTAATTAACGAAAACTAATCTCTAACTTCGCATTTCTGTACATCCTCAAGCAATCTCAATTTTAAAGCTCAAGTGTCTTTACTATACGTAAGTATATCAAATTGCTAATTAATGAGGAATATATGAACTAGTAGTGCATCGATGCGCTGAACTTTACTAACTTACAACTTTAAAGATTTTCTGTTGGCTTGGTGTTTCTACTTGCATTCTGTACTTCATAAGTTTAATGCAGCTATTCTTGATTCTAGACCAAGCCGAAGTAAATGAATAACTTCCGTTTATTAAAATTTCCTGCAAAGCAAAAGAGAGGAAATGTTTCGATGAATTCCTCATGCATATTTTCTCGCAAATACTAATAATGAAATGCACGGAGCATCATCTAAAACAAACGGAGATGCGCCAGCAATTTCATTTAAAATCATAACCGGAGTGCTTCACTCTTTCATTATTTACGTATTGCTCCAGTAAATTAAGAAGTTTTCTCGCAATATTATCTTTCCATCTTATTTGGGTGGCGCGAGGCGAGCCCGCATCTCCATTAGATTCCCAAAAAAAGAAAGTTTTAATTCCGCGTTGATTCCCACGGCGTTACATGAAACGCAAAATTACTTTTCAACAATCCATCTCAGATTTTTCTTTTTTTTTTCTCTTCAAGTGGGATTACCTTAATTCGGTGAAGTTGCGCGCCGAGCTTAGCAAAACGAAATAAATAATTCACGGCCGCCGATAATTCAAATATTCATCCCAAAATTTGAACTTCGCCCTCGGAGAGGATTAGAGGCGAAATAAAATTGCGTTAGGAATCACAAAGGGGGCGCGCCCCGACGAAAAGCGATTTCGCTTTAGGCCTCCGGCCAAACTAAAAATAATTTACTTCCGGCGACGAACTTTTAACTTATTCCGAATCCACAGAAAGATTCATGTTTTTACAAAGGAAAAAATCGCTCAAGTGGAAACTTTTTTTTAAGAAATAATTTGCTGAAACGTCGCCTATCGGTTTTCGGCTCAACGACAAACTGTGAAAGAAAAGTTTAGATAAACTGGAATTTTATTTCTTGTGCATGTTTTTTATTTATTTTTGTTCACAATTTTAATCTTGTCAATCAAATATAACTAAGCACTTGCAGCCATTGCTGAATACGTATAGGTACATTTTTGAGCGACTTTAAATATCAAAACGTTTGAGGCTCCCTTAACAATATTTTTCTTATTAATTACACAAATCTACAAGCTTATGGCATACTACAAAAATTGTTTTGTGTTTTAACCCTATCTCTAGCTAACCTGATTAATATGGTGCGTGTAGTGAGCCGAACTTCTTCTACTACGTCTAACCTAGCTAATTAATTTATAGCGCAAGAGATTCGTTTGACTGCTTTATTTGCACTCCACTATGGTGGTTTTGGCATTGCAGTCTCTAGGCTAGTCTAACTAACCGACAAATCTCTCAGCAAAGACGACAGTTTGACCCCCCCCCATATACAGGGCGTGGAAGAAATTTTGTTACGAAAATGGCAAGGGATGTAGTTCAAATTGTTTGGTTTCCAATTTGCCTGAGAGAATCCCCAAGAGTAGAATGATTTCTAAAAGTAGACTCTATTGAAAGCCCAGGTAGATGTAGGGAATAGTTAATTGTTGTTGGTTGATTAAATTACAGAATTTATCTACTAATTAAAGAAAACACTGACCAATAAATTTTCCAAGATGAAGGTCACTAGTGAGTTTTAATACTCGTTTAAATGTAACTAAAAATAGTTGATTAAATTTATCTCATTGTAATGGTACTGTCACGTTAAAAGTATTACCAGTTTTGTTTAAATTAAATGGAACGCTATTTTATGTTAGAACTAAAATGTCTTTATTAAACGCTATGTTATAAAATAAACTGTCTTTAGCCTTAAACTTAATTTAACTATCACGGATTTATATTTACTGATGTCCGAACTTATATTTATTCGGAATTATCTATTACTCATTCATGCTACTTTAATAAATCTAATCTTACTTAATTACAGCATCTAAGCTTGGAGTGGGTCTGGCCTCTGAAGCCAGTCCTTGGCTCGTAGAGTCTCGCTTCGTGCACTTATTCACTTGATCACTTGCTTTCGACTATCACTGCTTTGCGGTTACTGTTATTTCTCTGAAGACGACCAGATAACTGATAATATATTATAACAAATGTGTGTCTTATATACTAAAGATGTACATGACGTCATGACCAAAAGTCCACTCAATTCAGTGGATACGCGTAGTTGCTAATCCGGAAAAGGTGTTGTCAGGATTTCTTATGCGGGTACCAATTTATTTGGAACGCAAGCTAATTGTTTTTTCGTTAAACCAATTACACATTGCTCCAGTTATTTTACTACGTCGGCAACTCCGTTGAATCTGTAAGTTCAATGACAAAGCGTTGGAAGTCCGGTTCGCGGAGTGTGCAGATTCAGTAAATAACTCAGGATTACGAAAACATTTTAAATCAATTAATAATTTCTAAATTTCTCGTAATCGTGACAGTACTCTGAACCGTACTGGCTCTTTAGTCTAATTAATGCAAATCAAATTATCTCTGCGCAGTTATTACCACCAAAGGGTGCGCTGAAGGAAATAAATAAATGTCAAGTACCTAAGGCGTATAATCCGTGTCCACTTCCGTCCACTGCACACCTTTCATTTAATCACTCGCGGCGCGACGGGCGCGTGTTTATTTTAATTGCCTCTCTTAACACACTGTATTTTAACCGTACCGAAACAATGACTTAACTATACAATGAATAAAGACTATAAGCGCCTAAGGTAAAACACAACTAAGCCAAATTAGAATTGAACTCGACCGTTCTCTTTAAAGCGCCAATGCTATCTGTCCGCTTCTTCGCGGCCCCTATTCCCACGAAAGCAATTAAAACCCACCCCCTCGGACCTTGCAGCGAAATTCGGAAATCACTTCGACCAATGGTATAACCGTTGATTTGAATTCTAGCCCACGCCCCTGGACTGCATTTTCTCACAAACAACAATAACTTATGCGCTTCAAATTGTCATAAGGAATGCGTCGATCCAACGACATCTCTCTAACTACGTTTCAAGAGCCTTTTTAATTGACAGAGAATTATGACGCTAGACTGGGAACAGAAACAGACATAAACGAAACTCTTCAACTCGAGCGTAATTCGATCTGCCTTTTCCGTTAATGTACATGTACCCGTGATTTCGACGCGACAGACTGTATACAGAATCTAAGAAAACACATCTAAGCGTCGAATAGATTTGTTTTATGACGTCCGTGCCGCCCTCATGCTTCTGTCTGGCGCCTGCGATTACCGCGTGACTAAATTTTGTTCAGAACTTCGAAATACAAGATAAAGGTTACTCTGACAGATTTACAACTTAGCCGAGCGTGTCCCACTGAAAGGAAAACGCGGCGCCTCGAATGGTTGGCCTCCCGCTCGCAAAACGCCGCTGCAAATTCCGAGAAGCCGGCCACGTGGTTGTTATTTGAAATTAGACATGTAATAATGGCTTTTATTTTGAAAACAATTGTCGCGCCCTCTTCAAGAGGCAATAAGGAGTGCAATTTGGAGCCAATATTTTAAAATAAAGAAAAATCAGGTTAAATTTTTTTTATAAAACAATAGACAGGGTGTTTTACTGTATTATAACTACCGGTAAATAATCACCCCATGCGGTGCCCTAAGTTACCAGGATACATATTTACACATTCGTAACATCCTCTTAAATTGAAAATGCACTTGCTTCAATAAAACGTAAATTATAAGTAAACCAGGGAAAGAGAAGACGAAAGTACTATTTAGTTAACTAATCTATTGCATTTCGACGATATCAGATAATATTCGTCACACTTTATTAAATTAGCATTAAATTTGAACGCTCACTAACTTCATAACTAGAAAGTTAAGAGGAAAATGGTAAATGATAACCACACACACGATCATGTTGTTGTCAAATCTCTCAATATTTACAAGTACTTGATTGTCTAGGTTATGAGATAAAGTATCTACGTTTCCAGTGCCAATCAAATCAATGTTATTCACATACTTGTTACTAGCATTTCTGCTATTACATGTTTTTGTTATTGTTTCGGTGTAGTAACTATAACAAGAACAATTAAGAGAAACACGGTGTGATACAAGTTTGTTAGTAGATATCGGCTTGGAGCGCTCCGATTATCGAGAATGCCCTATATTAGTAAATCGTCGATTAGTGAACATCCAATTATATTGACAGCTGACAGGATAAACGCTGGCAACGGTGCTCCAGTATTGCCAACTTAATTGACGCTCTGCAATGTGCAAATATGTATACATAATGAATGAGCTTTAAGTTGGCTTAATTGAAGGGGCGTTACTGACGTCATTGCCTTGGTAAAACGAACATCCTCTGCTATGATATCCTGCACAGTTTTTAACGTAGAATCTGAGGGTGTGAATATTGATCGGAGTCGTGATACACCCTGTATATCAGCCAAACGTAATGTGATGGAATTGTTTCACCATTTTTATCTTAATAAGGTTTCCCACTGTAGACCTTTAACTGTATGAGAACAAATACATATAATTTGGACATTCACATAAAACTGCCTTTTTCTTTTAAATACAAGTGATATATTTTAATGATCGGTGTAAAATGAACGGTTCTACTTCGGGCCGGTAAAAATAAAATAAAATGTAATCGATGAATCGAATGTTCGGCGACTTTTTGCTGGCGTCGAGAGGCGACATTATCTGAACGACAAAGAAATGTAGCTCGGCGTCCGTTTTCAGCTACGTTACTTCCCTAATGAAGTTTATCATCGTTTCGACAATTAATGACACATAAAATGTTTCCATTCGATCGAAAATAAAAGCACTATCCCTATCGTAGACGCTTACCAAATCGATTACTTCACTATTCAGTTCTTAAACATTATTATTTTTGAAGTAAACGATTGTAATTTCCTGATTATGCGAGAATGCAGCTGAAGCTCCTTTAAAAATAATAGTTTGCAACGTGAAGCACTCGACCCAGGTCGTGTAATCCTTATTAAAGTTTCGCTCAGGAAGTTGAACGCACTCACAACGACTTCGGATCGGCTAGCTAAACTATTTTTGGCACTGTGTGTCAAAGCTCCTTACCTTAACAGGAATTCTATCGCATAAAGTCTCAGCTACAAAAGAGAGCTCCATAAATAATGAACTTCAGGAAAATTCGGCCCGACTTTATTTCAAAAGTTCAGGCTAATACCGTGTGGGCGCATGAAAGGATTCTTTTATTTATTATTAATAATTATAAGAAAATAATGAAGCGGAAAGAAAAAATCGGCGGCTTTTGTTGTTATTTTCATAAAATACATCGGGGTATGCTTCTTTTAGCATTTTGGATTGTGATCCATTAAATAAATAAATTAGGGGAACTTGAAAGAAATCAAATCTCATTTTTAATTGACCTACAGGCTACTAGTGTCACTATTGAAGAAGAACAAGGACCGATAACAATGTCTGCGATATATTGCCCACCTAAACATAATAATAATAAAGAACACTTTGAGGGATTCTTCAACACACTAGGAAATAAGTTTTTTGCGGGTGGTGACTATAATGCAAAACATCCAATGTGGGGCTCAAGGTTAACAACACCAAAAGGAAGAGAATTGGTCAAAACAATGAACGCTAACAACTTACAATTATCCACCGGCGAGCCAACATACTAGCCATCTGACATAAATAAAATTCCTGACGCTATAGACTTCTGCATCACAAAAGGTATCGATACAAAGAGATGCATGTTTTCATCTATCATCAGACCATTCTCCAGTAATAATTAATTTCCATTCACGGATATTAAACAAAGAGAAACAACCATCTCTCCAGAACAATAGAACTGACTGGATATTGTTCAGGGAAAAACTGGACAGCCTGAACCAATCGCTAAAAACAGAAGCGAACCTAGAAATCGCAGTTGAAAACCTAACGAGGAACATACAAGAAGCAGCTTGGTCTGCAACTTCCGAGCACACTGTACCACAAGGAAATTACAAAGTGTCACCTCCAATCAAACAGAAAATCGCCGAAAAAAGACAACTGCGGAAACAGTGGCAACAAACAAGAACAGCAGAAAATAAAAGGAAACTAAACGAGGCAGTAAAAGAACTAAAACAGCTGATCCAGGAAGAACAAAACCAAGGCATACAAGAGTACCTGGAGAGCTTAACTCCAACTCAAGCCACAGAATATTCACTCTGGAAAGCAACAAGGAAATACAAAAGGTCTCCGCAACACAATCCTCCCATTAAAAATGACAACGACACATGGGCCAGAAACGATAAAGAAAAAGCTAAAGCTTTCACCAAACACTTAAACAATGTGTTTAAACCATTCCCTTCGGAATTATCTACTGAAGAGGAAAATGATATAATCGATTCTCTGGATATACCATTCCAAATGGACCTGCTGCACAGCAATTTTACGGTTAAAGAAGTTAAACGAACTATAATGAAGGAAACCAACATCAAAAAGGCACCTGGTTTCGACCTAATCTCCGGTAAAATACTACAAGAACTCTCGAAAAAATGCATAAAGCTTATAACCTTCATTTTTAATGCAATACTACGTACAAACTACTTCCCCAGCTCTTGGAAAGTTGCCCAAATCATTATGATCACCAAGCCTGGGAAAAAAACAGAAGAAGTCGCCTCTTACAGACCCATAAGCCTACTACCGGTGCTGTCCAAAGTATTTGAGAAATTATATGTCAAAAGACTTGAGGCTACTGTAGACCAAAAGAAGTTAATTCCTGAGCAGCAATTCGGATTCCGCAACAAACACGGAACAATTGAACAAGTGCACATGCTGGTGAACAAAATTAGCAAGGGCCTGAACTCGAAGAGATATTGCTCGGCGGTCTTCCTCGACATATCTCAAGCTTTCGACAAAGTGTGGCATAGTGGATTGCAAGTCAAACTGAAAACTTCCTACTGCTCAAATCGTACTTAACAAGCACTTCCTAGTTAAGCAAGGCAACGAACTTACTGATTTGCATCCCATACACTCAGGCGTCCCACAAGGAAGTGTGCTCGGACAAATTCTCTACCTACTGTATACAGCAGACTTACCAACAACACGACTCACAACCGTAGCGACATATGCTGACGACACAGCAGTTTTGGCATCTCATACAGATCCAATATCCGCGTCGAGAAACCTGCAGGTCATCCTCAATAAGATCCAAAACTGGCTAAAGAAATGGCGCATTAAAGCTAATGATACAAAGTCCGTCCATGTTACATTTACCTTATGTAGAGAAACGTGTCCACCCGTGACGATCAACAACCGCCAACTTCCACAAGCTGAAGAAGCCAAGTACCTTGGCATGCATTTGGACCGCCGTCTCACATGGAGAAAACACATATTCACCAAGCGCAAGCAACTAGTCTAAAGCTAAGTCAATTGTAGACCCCTACACCAATACAAGTTTGCCTATTCAACAGGTCTATCTACTGAGACAGCATTCCATCATCTCACATGGAGGGTGGAGAAATCTCTGGAAAATAAAGAGGTCCTCTTAGCTGCCTTTTTAGACATCGAAGGGGCCTTTGACAATACATCCTTTGACTCCATCACCACGGCTCTAAGGAGTAGAGGGGTGGAGGAAATTTGCTGCAGGTGGATTGACTGCATGCTCAAAGGAAGGGTGGTCTATACATCACTGCTGAACGACACGCTAATGGCTGGGGTAGCGGGAGGCTGTTCGCTGGGAGGTGTTTTGTCCCCCCTGTTGTGGAACCTCGTCATGAACGGGCTTCTGAGACAGCTAAGCGGTGAAGGCTTTGATCCCTTAGGGTATGCTGATGATTTAGTTATACCCGTACAAGAGAAATTTAATAACATTGTCAGGGACCGAATGCAAGTTGCCCTGAATGTAGTAACAAGGTGGGCCGAGGAGGAAGGTCTGAGGATCAGTGCTCAAAAAACCACCATTGTGCCATTCACTCGAAGGCGGAACTTAGAGGGTTTAGGTCCTCTGCATGTTCGTGCGAACGATCTAGTTTTGTCGGGGGAGGTAAAGTACCTTGGGGTGATTTTTGACTCCAAACTTACCTGGAATCAACATCTAGATAAGATAGTAAGGCGATCGGTGACCACTTTCGCGGTGGCCAGACGAGCCTATGGTAGAACGTGGGGCTTAAAACCAAGTATGGTGCATTGGTTGTTCACCAGAATGGTCAGACCCGCAATCACTTATGCGGCTTCGGTGTGGTGGCCGAAGGTCAAGCAGAAGACCACCAAACTTAGACTTTGCAAGGTACAAAGACTTGCCTGTCTAGGCATAACGGGGGCGATGAGCACAACTCCCACCGCTGCAATGGAAACCCTCCTAGACCTCCCTCCCTTATACATTGTGATAATGGGAGAGGCAAGACGAGGACTCCATAGACTGCAGCAATCACGTCACCTTCTTAATATAAGTACGGGTACTTAATATAAGTATCGTTGGCAGCATAAGGGGTCCTTTACTCGACATGAGGACGGACTATATGGCTCCCAAAGGCAATATAAACCTGCCCATCAAGATAGAAATTAGATAGAATCTGATGAGCACCGGAAACTTGAACAGGATTTTCCTCCTGGAAGTCTGATTTGGTATACAGACGGCTCCAGAACTGAATCTGGTGCCGGGTCTGGAATATACAGGCATAGACCAAAGGAGAAGTTATGCTTCCCATTGGGCCAATTTGCCTCTGCTTTCCAAACAGAAATATACGCCATATTACAATGTGCGCGGGAAAACAATAGGAGGGCTTACACAAATAAGCGGATCTTCATTTTAACCGACAGCCAGGTGGCTTTGAAGGCTTTAGCAAGCTCAAAGATCTCTTCCAAACTGGTGTGGGGATGTTTAAGTGAGCTCAATGACCTGGCGGAGTACAACTGCATCACGCTAGTGTGGGTGCCAGGTCATCAAGGTATTATCGGCAACGAACGGGCCGATGAACTAGCCAGGCAGGGAGCGGGCATGGTATACCTTGGCCCTGAACCTGTTCTAGGCATAACCAAGAACGCTATTCGGGGCTTTTTCAGTGACTGGATAAGCGAGGAACACAATAGATACTGGCTAAGTAGACCAGGGTATCGCCATAGCAAGACCTTCCTCAGAGGTCCTTGCAAGAAGAGAGCTGCGAAACTTTTGCTTTTGAGCAGGGCGCAACTCAGTATCACCACAGGGTTAATAACAGGACACTTGACTGTTAAGGAGCACCTATGGAGGATCGGTAAATTTAATGGGGATCTAAACTGCAGACTTTGCAATAGGGAACCAGAGACGGTAATGCACATTTTGTGTAGATGTGATGCGCTGGCAAACCGTAGACAGCGCATATTCGGACATCTTATGATTGCTCCTGAAGACTTTAATACGCAATCAGTGAAAAACCTGTACCAGCTGGTACAGGGGACATGTCTCACTGAATGGTTGCGTTAACTGAACCAGGGCGTGCACAATAAGCCTAAATGGCTGCGGTGCCCCCGGCGCATTCTTGCTGACGGGTTCTGGTTAAAGGGGAAAAAAAATGTCAATTGTACTGGCTCATCGGCCGCAAATCAAAACTGTCTCTGGATATCAAGATATTGCTCTACAAATCAATTCTGAAGCCAGTTTGGACTTATGGAATTCAACTCTGGGACACTGCCAGCAACTCTAACATCGACATCCTGCAGAGGTTTCGAAATAAAGTGCTGCGCGCCATCGTTAATGCACCGTACTACGTTTCCAACGAGATAATTCAACACGACATTCCACTCGAATCTGTCAAGGAAGTGATCACAAGTTCAGTGTCAAGTACAACGAAAGAGTGACAGTGCACCCTAATACGCTGGCCAAGCAGTTAAATGTGTTGGAAGACAATGAAGTGCGTAGGCCATCCGACCTGACTGCAGAACCCAGGTAAAACAATAACCTGAGACATTGTGTATATTAACTCACTTAAACATAAGAACTCTAGATTTAGATTTAGGTTTAACTTTAAAGGAGATCACTCATTGGAATGATATCCTTCATGTCATATACCGTTGTTACACCAAACACTTATTGCCCATTGGGCAGATTGCAAAACTCACTAAGAGCCTATAAAAAAAAAATTTAATACAGTTGTTCGTCGTTCGATGTGTGCGGACGCTAGCAAGTAGGTTGTCCCGGCGGTACATGCGGTTAGGCCTGATTTTCTACTGATCATTTCAAAATCATTTAAATCTCTTTCTTATCATCAAAATGGTGTTAACGCGACAAGAAGCTGTAGACATGGAGAACGTCATGATCGAGGCGTTTAAAAAACCAGAATTTGTGCACGTGCTAAAATCGGTGTTTAGTGACATTTTAACCGACCAAATCAAAGCAATTGTGGATAGTTATGAAACCAAAATCACCGAATTGGAAACTAAAGTCGTACAACTCACGCGGGTCATCGAAAGATGTGCCAAGGAATGCGCTGAAAAAGCTGACAAGTTAGAACAATACACCAGAAGAAACAGCGTGCGTATTTTTGGTCTTCCCGAGGCAGTCAATGAGAATATAGAAGTCCCTATATTAAAAATATTCAATAATAATATGCATCTGAATATCACCAGCTCATGCATCGATCGCTGCCACCGTATCGGTCAACCTGATAAGAACCGTCCCCGCCCAATAATCGTGAAGTTTTCTTCTTACAAGTTTAAAGCTGAGGTATTTTCAAACAAAACCAAATTGAAAGGTTCCAACATCGTTGTAAGAGAAGATTTAACTCACTTGAGGGCAGAAGCGGTGAAAAAATTGATAGAAAGACACGGCAAGCGGAACGTGTGGACCCGCGATGGTACTCTTTTTGTCAATACCGGTCATGAGGTTATGAAATATTTAAGCTAATTTTCTTTTCTACTTTGCATTTTCTTTTTTTTTATTAGAAATTTGTTTATTTAGTTATTATCATCATCTTACTTGCAAATGTAACCGAAAATTATGCATTTTCCCTGGTTCATAATTTAGTTATGTATTCAGTTAACATTAAATCAGTATGTAAGTTTGTTTATTTACTTTCTCTATTCTCACAATCAGAATTTGTTTTTCCTATTCTGTACACACCAGGTTTACTGCTTACCGCGGCACCTACTTTGACCTGCATGGCTTTGAATGACTCTCGGTTTTGCTTTGCTCACCTGAATGTGCGCTCTCTTCAATCTCACTATATAGAATTAAAAAAATTTCTGTTACAATCAAATATATGTATTTTAGCGATTAGCGAAACATGGTTGTCCCCTGCTGTACCTGATGAAGCTGTTCTTATTGACAATTTTTCTTTAATTCGTTGTGATAGGCAGACGCGTGGAGGAGGAGTTGGTATGTATGTTAAGTCTAATTTAAAGTATACTATTATTAACCTCGAAACTACCCTTGAACAGTTATGGATTCGTTTAAAATTCAGGAACAAACTGATTGCCATCGGTTGCGTGTACAGACCTCCCAGTTCAAATTATTTTCAATTTATTGACACGTTTGATGACACTATTAGCTCATTGCTGCCTGATTTCGACGAAATCATATGTCTCGGAGACTTTAATGTAAATCTGTTAAATGAGTATGAAAACTCGACCATTCAGTTATGTTCTCTATTCGATACATACGGGTTAAAACAGTTAATAAAGGAACCTACACGTATTGCTGCAAACTCCACAACTCTTCTAGATCTCATTGTCGCGACTGAATCCTTGCAAGTTGCTGATTCTGGGACAATAGACATGTCCAACATTTCTGATCACCACTTGGTTTATTGTGAAGTAGTCTTAACTCCTGTCCACAACGAGCCCTCCATTGCGACGTTCAGATGTTTTAAATATTTTCAGTATGATGAATTTTCGAACCACCTAACTTCACTACCCTGGCACGACATCCTTTCACTGCCCGATATCAATCAAAAGCTTGAATTTTTTAATCAAAACTTATTAATGTTATTTGACATCCATGCGCCCTTCAAAACCGTAAAGATTACCAAGCCAAACGCCCCTTGGCTGACTGATACGATTCGGCAAATGATGTCTCTTCGTGATAGTGCCCTCAAACGATACAAGAGAACAAAACTTCCCGCCCATTGTCAATACTATAAATCTCTAAGAAATTATGTTACCTCAGCCGTGCGGCGAGAGCAGAAAGCCTTTTTAGATTATCAGTTCAAACATACAAATAATAAATCGCTTTGGAAAAATGTCAACAAGTACCTCTTAAATAAGAAGTCTAACTTTCAAACACCTCCAGAATTTTCAGATGCCGATGCTTTCAATAATTACTTTCTATCCAACCCCTCAGTAAACAATTCTCATAAGGCTAGTGTTATCCAACATTATTCTAGTTCCCGCGCTGATTTCCGAGAAGAGTTTGTTTTAAAGACAATTTCTCAAGATGACATAGCAAAAATAATTTCTAATATTTCATCGGAATCTGCTGGGGCTGACGGTATCAGCATCACTCTAATTAAATTATGCTGCCCCTTCTTAGTGCCATTTATCACACACATTGTCAATTCCTGCTTGCTCGAAAATGTATTCCCAGTGATTTGGAAAGAAGCCTTAGTGTATCCGATACCCAAGGTACACAATCCTTCAGCTCTTAAGGAGCGTTCTTCCAGCTCTGTCTAAAATTCTAGAAAAAGCTGTAGACAGTCAATTGCGGCAATTTTTACAAGAAAATAATTTGCTACCCCAGCATCAGTCCGGATTCAGACCCAATCACAGTTGTGCAACCGCTCTCCTAGACCTTGCAGACGATATTCTCAGAGCATGTGATATACGTCATATGTCTGTAGCTGTTATGTTGGATTATAGCAAAGCTTTCGACACTCTAGATCACGAGATATTGTTAGCAATTTTGTCGCATATAGGATTAAGTGCTTCAGCTCTCAGCTTTTTCCGTTCTTATCTGACAGGTCGACTTCAGCGGGTGAAAATTGTAAACTGTCTATCTGAACGACTTTACCTTACTAGTGGTGTAGCACAAGGAAGTATTTGCGAACCCCTTCTCTACATTATTTACACATTCAAGTTCCATAAAGTTTTACATAGTTGCAAAATGTTTGCTTATGCTGACGACACGCAATTGCTGCACTCTTTCCATCTCCTGCATGTAAACGAGGCAATCCGTCAAATAGATTTAGACTTAAATAATCTCTCAGATCTGTCGGAAAAGCACGGACTTAAACTCAACCCTTCCAAGTCATCTGCGATGCTATTTGGGCACAAAGCACAGCGAGATATAATTAAGCAAAGCTTTAACGTGTCATTGCAGAGCAACCCCCTTACTTTTGTTGAGTCATCCAAGTCGCTTGGACTAATACTTGATGCCGATCTTCGCTTCAAGCAACACATTAATCAACTACTTCAAAAAGCTTATACCAGGTTAAAAATTCTCTACTCTAACCGTCAAGCCTTATCTCCCCAGTTAAAGCTTTATCTTTGCAATTCTTTAATCCTATCATTGTTTAGTCATTGTGATGTGGTTTACGGACCTTGTTTAGACGCTATGGATAAATACAGAATTCAAAAGCTACAAAAATTCTTGTCTCTGTTTTGCTTATGGCATAAGGAGGCGGGAACGAATTACTCACAAATTGGATGATGTAGGATGGTTGAATATGAATAAGCGCAGGTTTCTTAATTCCGCTAATCTTTATCACAAGTTAGTAAGTTGCAAAGCACCTCAATATCTATTCAACAAAATTACATTCCGAACTGATGTACACAACGTTAACATCCGACGTAAAAACGTCATTTCAATACCTAGCCACACAACGGCAACATTTCGCCGCTCATTTTCATACAACGTTTCTCTAATCTGGAATCTCATACCCAACAGCTTCAAACTATTATCACTTCCAGTTTTTAAACGTCGCTTACGGAGTGCACTTTTGGGTGGGAAAATCGAGACTCCCTGTTAATTTTGTGTTCGCGCTGCACAATTATTTCATGAATAACATATGTGAAGCACAGGTCCAGGTAGAATAGCAGCACGCGCGTTTGCGTAAGCTGAACCTGCACCTTTTGGCTGCACTGCATGTGTTTGTAGTTTCATTAGTTCTTTTAGTTGCAGTTTGTTATGGCTGCACCTATGTACTATATGTATTACTTCTACTTTCCATAGAGCAGTCAATAAAGATTATTATTATTATTATTATTATTAATAGAATCTATCATTGTAAATTGACTTTCTAACTAGTTCCAAAGCGAAAGGATAATGAAGGACCCGCACATAAGTACAGCAATTAAAGTTTGCTACCGCAATAATAAATAAGTTGTAGGCACGACTTCATATTGCTAAAATGGTAATGCGTCAACATCCACGGCCTGATTATTCCCGTTAGTCCCTTCTAATTACCGAACGCCTTCCAGGACAACCCTTCCGGAATTATTACATGCGAGAGGCCCGGAACTGTGTACCGAAACATTAAAGCATATTTATCACGGAGACCGAAATCCCTTCGCCTGTTTGTTTTAATATTACGAGCTTGTTACAGGACAAAGGTACGCAAGAAAATTACTCGACGATTTGTTTGTGTCAGTCACAAAGAGCAAAATAGTCTTTGATATCTACATAGAATTATTTTTAAAAGGAAAATTGCAGATGCATTTTCATATGGGAAGGCTTTGCCCTCGAAAGCACCTTTTAAAAAAAAAAAAAATGACATTGTGCGCTCTCATTATAATTTGAGCACAACCTTCGATTTTTTTTAAACATATTTTTAGCGGAACGTCTCTCGAATAATTTTCTCATTAAAAGTTTCAATTCCAGACTTCCTGTGCAAATTTAATTTATAATTCTAAAAGCGAAGTGCCCCGGCATTGACCCAGTTCGAACGGCTTCTTTTCGCGAACTTTAATTCTGAGGTTTGTTAGTTTATTACCCCCCCCCCTCGCAGGCGTTCCTTTGTGCGACTCAAAATTGAAAAATAGTCTTACAAAGCGAAGACAAAAGGAGAAAATCTCATTTAATTCAAAGGACTCTGTGTACATTTGGCGAGGTAATAAAATGATGGAAAATAATTAAACTTATGTGTAGTTATCGTTAAGCTGATAATTAATTAGGCATAAATTCGAATTAATTAAGAATTTAATGGGTGTATATTACGAGGACACTCACTCGATTAAATTGCCAAATTGCAGTTTATTATTACACGTTTTATTGCGTCGGGCGACTCTCGTCTGATTTGCCGATTAATTCGGTTTATGCGACTGTTTCGAATCAGCCAAGGAATTTAATTAACTGACGGTGTTGCTGCTTCGCAATGTAATTAATTATTGACGGATGTTTCGAAGCTCTTCAGACAATCGGCCGTGTGCATGCAGCTTATACAACTGGACATTGTCGATTGTCTACTTTAATCTGTGATAAGACGAGTTGAAGTTAGCCGAACAACTCAAATATGTACCTATTCTTCTCACTTGATGTCAAGAGATGTTAAATTCATTTCCTTCCATCGTAAATTTAAGCTGGGTCTCTTAACAAACTTTGAAACTTAAACACCGTTTGGAAAATCAAATATTTGAAGGAATTTATATTACGTTTAATATCGTGACCTTAGAACTACTTTATGTATTTATTTTAGTTGGCCCTTTCGCACCCACCAAAAATCGAAGTTCAATTAGAAGTTGTTGTTAGGAAATTTATTTTTGAATCTATATTTTCGCAAGTGATATTGTATTATGTAATTATCCGCCACGAGGTCCTTTATTTATGAGCCCTCCAGGAATTGTATCAAGTTATATGAAATGATAGGTATTACATGCGGCCTTGATGCTCATAAACATGTGAAACCAAAATGATAGAATTCAAGTCGGGTGTGAGACACTAGTGTGCAGGAAGATAATATTAATCTCTACCGTGCAATATACATGCCAGAAATTCTCATCTAGCCGGCGGCTTTAATAGTGCGATCATGTCGGACGCTTTACTACATACGCCGATTTAATGTATTTACGTATGTCGCGTCGCGACGTCCTAAACAGGCAACGAACGGTTCGAAGCAGATAAGGACTTCATTAAACTTGCCGAAAATATTATTAATAATAATAATAATATCCAATGAATAAGCCCAAAATAAATTGAGTTGTGGTGAAAATGAAAATGTGGGCCTTGACAAGGCGACAGTTTTTGCGCTACGTGATTTGCATTTCTATTCACAGTCCGCAATTTGGGCAAATCAACCCCTTACGTACATGTTTATTCATGCGGAATAATAACCGCTGGCCACATCTGAATACGGCTTGCGTTTCGGGGCTCGCAATCAAACGTCATTCAGAACGCCGAAACTAGATCATAAATTTACTCACATTAACATCCCATCGATAATTTTGTATGTGAAGGTCACAAAGACCTTTCGGTCCCACTATGTAAAACCCACACAATTTATTGAATTAAAAAAATTCGTAAATAAAGTTACGAAACTCAATCAATAATTCATTTAATAAAATGAAACTACTTACTTAATCAGAACAACAATGTAAGTACATACAAGGATTATCTCATTTATATGTGAATAAAATAAATACATGTACTATTTGGATTACCTATTTATATTATGCGACCTAGTTTCTCGAAATCCAGAACCAATTTATAATCCTAACAATGCGCACGTGAGCTAGCAGACACCATTAAAGATATACCAACCTACGAAATAAAATAAAACAGGCCGAGGGGGAAAACCCAATTTACGATCTTATTAATAAAATTTCACGCCGAACGGTTTTCGGTTCGGTCGCAAAAGGGACAGTGTTATCTCTAATTTTAGCGTTTACGTGCTCGGCTAAACGTAATTAGTTCCGTTCGGAGTTGGGCCGTTTCCTGTTATCATCCACGATACCTGTTGACGCTCGCGAAATTCATAACATAACCAGAGAAGGCGATGTTAGAATGCAAAAATGCGTTTGAATGATTGAAGTTGTTCGCCAAAGTGAACAGAAACTTGCCGGTTCCGTATTAATATCGCTTGCCAAAGAGGTTTCAAAATTAATAACTTGCAGGGAGGAGTTCGTCTTTAGAGAACTCAATTTTCTTGCTACGTGTCAGATAGATTTATTACTATACATATCATCTAGTAGGTAAATAGAATTCAAATATGCCAAGACGTTCGCGATTTACTAAATCTAAATAACTCGGTTACTCGATTGTATGTATACATATTGAAACGTTCGCTAAATTTGTTTCAAAACAAAATTAAGTATTACATGTTTAGTTTTATAAATAACAAACACATGTTCGTATTCTTGGTATTTCTCTTGCAAGCGAGGCAATCCAGGGCGACGTGCCGTCCCTTTTCAAGTAATGATGGACCCACAGCTGGCTATAAATCTGTCTTTATCTTTGGATTTCGAATTTCTGTACAAAAGCTGGTCGCGCTGAAATCGCAGATACATGTACATTAACGGAAAAAGCAAATCGAATTACGCTCAAGCTAAAGTGTTTTGTTTTTGTCTGTTTCTTTTCCAAGGCTGACGTCATAATTCGGGGTCAGCTCAAGGGGCGCTTGGAATGCAGTGGAGAAAAACAAATCGCAGATGGTGAGGTACAGACGCGTTCCGTATGACAGTTTTGAAGCACGTAATTTATAGGTGTTTATGAGAAAATGCATTCAGGGCGTGGGTTAGAATTCAAATCAACGGTTACCATTGGTCGGTGGGTTTTTAAAAATGTATCTGGCAAGTCCAAGGGGGTTTTGTTAATTTTAAATTGTATCACAAACTCTTTTAAACGGACACTAAATGGCGCACAAACACTTAACGTTTCGCAGTCGTTCGAAGCTGTTTGTGCGCCATTTAGTGTCCGTTTAAAAGAGTTTGTGATACAATTAGTATTTATTATTATTATTATGCTATTTAATAAGAGATGACATTTTATTCTGCTTTGGATTAATCAAAGTAGTTTAAATTGGCACGGCGTGTCAGTTGGCAGTGAACTGAAGTTAGCCATCTACAAACAATCGACTGTCAAAGCACAAGTGATTTTCTGGATGACAAAATAAGTTGGCAATAGAAACTTTGGCGAACTAATTCATTTTGTCATTATTGCGATTTTCAGATGATGGTGACGTTTGGTTTTGTTTTATTCTGTCTTATTTTAGTTTGACTGCCAGTTTGGCACTTCACGTCATTTTGTAGTGAATTGAAGTTAGCTATTCAAAAACAATCGACTGTCAAAATACAGACGGTTTGCTACTATTTCCTACCGCGTCACTCACGTTAAATTGAGGTGTACATATTTAATATTAACTAATTATTAATTGATAATTAATTAATTATTTATATATAAAAATTAATTAATATTTAACTAATCACTAGGTGGCATACACACATATTTTTAAAATATTGTCAAAAGTTGATGATTTAAATATTTATGATTTTTTCTAGAGAATTACAAGTTTAACAATTCGTTAATTATCCACAAGTTGGCACCGCCTGACAGTTGGTAATAAATTGAAATCAACTGTCCAAATTACAATCGACTTTTGTTTCAGACCGTTTTACATCAATTCAATTTACTTAGGATTTATTATTGTTAGTATGCTTATTATTTTAACTAACTTTTTAATAAAAGTCGACGTTTTGTTCTGTTTTAGTTTCATTAAAGTAGCTTAAGTTGGCACTGCGTGTCAGTTGGCAGTGAACTGAAGTTAGCCACCTAGAAACAATCGACTGCTAAAGCACTGGCGATTTCCTGCATGGAATCGGAAATTAAAATATTCATTCATGACAAAATAAGTTGGCAATAGATTTAAGTTAGCCAATCCAAAAACTTTGGCGAACGAAGCCATTTTGTCATTGGTCGCGTTCAGACGACCACAGCAGCTGAGTTGCTGACTCAGCAATCGTTTGTGATTGGCTATTATCTTAATGTGAGCCAATCACAAACTATTGCTGAGTTAGCAACTCAGCTGCTGTGGTCGTCTGAACGCGACCATTACTACGATTTTCAGATGATGGAGACGTTAGGTTTTGTTTCATCTCACGTCACTCTACGTCGTTTGGTAGTGAAATGAAGTTAGCCGTTCAAAAACAATCGACTGTCAAAACACACACGGCTTGTCACTATTTTCTTCAGCGTCACTCACGTTACATTGATGTATAAATAATCAACTGATCACTAATATTGTCAAGAGTTAATTCAAATATTTATGATTTTTTTTAGCAAATTACAAGTTTAATAGTTCGTTAATTATCCACTAGGTGGCGCTGGTAACATTTTACCAATTATTAAATACACAAGACTGTCAAGTCATGCTAAAAAATGCGCCGCGGTTCCTTCATCGTTTTTCGAGTGGCGCTGGAAATATTTTTATAATTAAATGAAATGCCAATATAAAGTTAATTTTGATTTTTGAGGGAAACGTAAGTTTGAGTTTAAAAATTCCGCCTCCTTGGCCGACGAAACACACAGGAGAAGTATTTGATTAATATGTCCGTCAGATGGCGTAGAATTTTCTTTTTTAATTTTTTTTTTAAATAAAACTCGTTAAATTAAAAAAAAACCGTTCATTTGAAAGTATCGCCTCGAAGAGTTCTCCTAGTGAACCTGGAATTGTTTATTTTACTAAATCATCAGTAAAATTAATTTGCATACTAGTCGCCAGATGGCGCACGGAAACCTTTTAAACATGTTGTCAAAGATAGTTAATTTTTTTTAACGAATTGCAATTTTAGGTCGCCTCTCGTCGGGCGTCAGATAACGTGGTGAAAATAGTGCGTTTATTATCCGTTAACTGGCGCAGAGACAATTTTAACTTTTAAATAATACATCAATCTTAAAAATGTATCAAAAAAAGTAAATGCTTTCCAAAAAAAATTAAAAATGCCTCGAACTGTTACCTTGAGTAATCCACAGTCGAATCAGTCAACATGTGTCGTAGTAAAAATTGATTCGCTCTCTAGTCGCTAGGTGGCACAAAGGTTTTTTGAAAACTTCTATTTGAAAACCTCGCCACGAAGCAAAGTGGATGGAGCAGTTCGCTCATGGTCCAGTAGGTGACGCAAAAAGTTACGATAAAATCAATAAAAAAAATTCGTCGTCCGTCAAAAGTTTCGTCTCTTAATTTCCGTATGACAGTTTTGAAGCATGTAATTTATAGTGTTTATGAGAAAATGCATTCAGGGCGTGGGTTAGAATTAAAATCAACGGTTACCATTGGTCGGTGGGTTTTTAAAAATCTATCTGGCAAGTCCAAGGGGATATTGTTAATTTTTACTTGCGGAATACTGTCTATTTCAAAATCAAAAAACTACCAACCTCGCAATTTACCTCGTAGATACAACCGGCAACAATGGTACATGTACCAACTAGTGTCATATTTAGGGGGAAGAAAATTTTAACTGCGCGTCTGGAAAGATTTTTGCTTTTTCGCAGCCTCGTAAGCTTTTAGGCAAATTAAATATTAATATGACGTTTTAAATTTTGACGCCAAACTACTGACGCGCATAAATTAGAGCGACATTGTGAAGTACCAACCAAAATACATCTGGGAATTTTGCTTTTTGGCAACTTAATTCAACAGGTGGTGGTTTTTTAATTTTGAAACAGATAATGGGAACACGAAAAACGGGCAGATAGTTTTATCGCTTGAACGAGAACGGTTCAGTTCAATTCTAATTTGGCTTAGCTGTTTTTTCTTAAGCGCTTGTAGTCTTTATTCATTTTACAGTTAAATCATTTGTTCCGGTACGGGTAAATAAAGTGTGTTGACAAAAAGGGCAATTAAAAACCAATAATTACGCGTCGCGACGCGTGTGTATTTAAACAGAGTGCGCTAAGTGCGTGAGTGTACGCGATCCGCGGATTACGCGAACAGGTAAATTACACTTCCTTGTATCTTTTCGTCACAGATTTGGTGGTGTCAATTGAGTGAGAATAATTTAAAATTGCATTAATTAGTGACTAGAGAGTCTGAAAGTTCCGTATTTCCATTGCTTTAGATAAATATAATTAAACCATTTTATTTTCATTGAGTCGAGTTTCAAACTCCAACAAGTACTGCGCTTGGTAAAGTTTTGTCTCATTAATTATTAGATTAGTTCTGTGATTAACCAACCAGCAGCAGTTAACTATTCATCAAATCTACCTGTAAATTCATATACAGCGTACTCTAGCCCTTTGGTTCATGGTGTCTCCAAATGTGGACGTCAAATTGTATAATTTTTTTTATAGGAAATAGAAATATTTTTAGTCATTTATTCACTTTGTACTCGTTTGTGCACATATTATTTTCTTCATCTTAAGCGAGTCCCGCCATCTACATGTCGAAATGTGATATTTAGATTAAGCCGAATTACAGGTTATCGCTACTACGATAAATCGGTAAATTTTGAATTTGTTGTTGGATTTGAAGGTGTGTTTCTGTGAAATTTGAAACATATTTCTGTATTTCAAATACACTATTCTACACTGTGACGTGTTTTGAAAAATGATTTTTTGATTTTATAAAGTTTTGTTTCTGTGCAAAAACACCGTACTCGTTTGAGGACAGTGTGAGTTATCGGTAGTAAAAGAAAAAAATTACATAACCATGTTTTTCAATGTGTACATGTCGAAAGCATTAGGTTTTCTCAAAATGAATCGCAAACGACGTTTAACAGAAGCGGAGCTTCTGACCGAAATTGATAAAGGTTTATCGGACATAGAAGGCCTTTCAGATGATGGCGAAGATGTGGATGATGGTTGGGAAACCAATTCAGATGAGGCAGAACACTCAGAGAGCGAAGAGGTTGAAGATGCTGAGACAGACAACGTACAGGAACCACAACCTCGGCCCAGCGTAAGTAGGGATAATCCAAAATTGTACAGTAAAAAAAATGTTGAAGAATATCTGTTGCGTAATGAGCTGACGCCAAAAAATGATATAAAGTGGCGACAAAATTTGACTTACGTAACACCTAATTTTACTTGGCACCAAGAAAACATTTCAAATGATATCCACCTTGATAGCCCAATTTCAATTTTTGTAAAATATTTTACCGAGAATTTATACGAACGAATGGTGGAGTGTACTAATTTGTATGCAGTACAAAATTTGAACCAACAAATGTCGAAGAAATGAAAACTTTTGTGGGCATACATATACTTATGGGTAATTTACATTATCCAAGAATACAATTTATTGGGATGCCAAACTTCGTATTCCTCAAATTGTCTACAGTATGCCTATCAATAGATTTTACAAATTACGCCAAAATTTACATTTTGTCAATGTGCAGGAAGCAGCTAACCCTAATGATAGGTTCTGGAAAATAAGACCACTGTGTGATACAATCAGAGAACGGCTACTGCTACTACCTTTAGAAACTGATTTATGCGTCGAAGAACAAATGGTTCCTTTCAAGGGCAACCTATATGTAAAGCAATATGTGAAAAATAAGCCAAAACCCTGGGGCATAAAAATTTTTGGATTATGCGGATCAAGCGGTCTAATGTATGATTTTATAATTTACCACGGCTCTATAACTGAACTTGTTGCTGAGGAAATAGCAGTATTTGGACAAGGAGGTGCGGTAGTTCTAAAATTATGCCAAAGAATTTCAGAGCCGAATTGTCGAATATTTTTTGATAATTATTTTTCAAACTACAATTTATTTCAACATTTGAGAAATAAAAATATTTATGTCATTTGTACTGCGAGACAAAATAGATTCAAGAATCCTCCCTTTTCGACCGACAAAAATATGAAAAGTTGTGGACGGGGTACCTCAGAACAACTCATCAGTGCAGATGGTGAAGTGATACTTACAAAATGGTATGACAATAAGCCTGTCATCATGGCTTCAAATTATATGGGCATTGGAAATGTGGATAAATGCAGAAGATGGGATAAACAGCATAAAGAATATATTCAAGTTGAAAGACCAGAAGTTATAAGAAAATATAACTCAAACATGGGAGGAGTAGATAAGATGGACTTTCTTATAACAATATACCGGACGAGTATACGTTCGAGAAAATGGACTCTACGAATGTTTACACATGCTATAGATTTAGCATGTGTCAACGCATGAATTGAATATAAAAAGCTTGGGAATTTCTGCTAAGAATACCTTGGATCTGGTACACTTCCGTGCATATATAGCTGAAGCTCTTACACAGATTGGCAAAACTACAGAAAAAAAATAGGTCGTCCAAGTGCTGATTCTCTAGCTTCGAATTTTTTACCTGTCAAAAGAGCCCATGTAGAAATACGACCACTCAGGGAAGTACGTTTGGACAATGTAGGTCATTTGCCTATAACGGACGAAAAGAATTTTGGAAGCAGATGGAAGAGGCCAGGGTGTCAAGGAAAATCAATTATGTGTAACAAATGTAAAGTACATCTTTGTTCATGTAAAAAAAGCAATTGTTTTTTACTTTATCACAGGAAATAGCTATTTTATGTAGAATATACCTACACAGCTATATCATATATCCATATTATATGTATTTGCATATTATTATATACAAATAATATAGCTATTTTGTTAAAAAATATGGAAATTATTGACTAAATATAATGTATACAGCACTTGTTATCGAACTTAATCAATTAACTGTCCTTACCTTTTACTCATGATGTCCTCATATGAGGAGTCCTCATATGAGGACAACTAATTAGTCAAAATTGAGCTATAATATCGACATGCCGCATGCAGCAAAATTTTTCTAAAAATTCAAAGAATTGATAGAGAAAAACTCAATTTTTTCTAAAAACATTCTAAAATCGTGAGCGAAAGGGCTAGAAATCGTCTTCCTTTGGAGATATTCTCTGCCAAGTTTTATTGCTTATTTACTTGTACGTAACAGTCAATAAACTAGTCTAATTCGTGGGCGCGTCACAACCAAAACATATTTGGTAAATTTCACCAAAAGAAGAAAAATAGAAAAAGGATACACCAATTCACCAGGACAATCATTTTATGGGATGCGTTTAATATTGCTAATTGATGAAAGGAAACCAAATCTTTTCTGCCTTTCATTTTTAATTTCCTATTCTTTACTAATTCTTCATGTCATCATTTGCATTTCTGTGCAATTTCCTTGACTTTTTTTTTATTCATAAACCAGTTTACTTAGCCAACACCTCAGAAAATCTTAATTAACCAAAACTAATCTACGACGACGTTCCATTAATGAACTTGCATGCATTCGCATCCGTATTGTCTCCGCGTCCTCGTGCAGAAACTATTACCATAGGAACAAGTGGAGGGATGAGGTATATGACGTTAAGTGCCTTGTAAGGTGGGTTATTAGCGTTCACGTTGTGGGATCGCACTATCTTTACGTTAGCTGATGTGAGCCGTTTATCGCCCTCCTATAGTAACTACTATTAAGTAGATTTTGCATTCTCTCCAGAATTGGAAATTATTATAGAATTTGCCTTGGGTACGTACAGTAAGCGCTTAATAACAGAGGAAACTTATATTCAAGAAGCAACATTTTAACTAAACTGGTGAAAGTTGTCGCTATTAAACTTTCAGCTAAAGTAATTTCTAAAATTAAAAGCGAGATGAAGTATGTTAACAACACTTTTAATTACCTAAGCGAAATTATTGACCGGCGATGATTGTCTAAAATATTCAGTACGTAGAGATTAATTGTGCAACAAATTTCTCCTGAAATATGTGAAATATTCGGTCTGCCATGAAGGGAATGAATGGCACGACATCCCGGGCGAGCATTTCAGGAAAGATCCGCCGAACATCTATAAATTTTCTAAATTTCTCGGCGAGCGCAAACAAGTCTGTCTATCCGACGTCTGTGAAACAATATTTATCGCGGCAACTGGTGGCATAAAACAATATTGATTCAAAAACTACAAGACTGTGCCGTGGGGTAGATCCGATTTTAAAGGGGATGTCCCGCAACTTATCCTCTCCGTCGAAACTTTGATACGACTGTGAGTCGTATTAATAAATAATAAAATAAAATTTGCCAATCTTATTTATTTATTCAGTTGTACACATTCTGCTACTTGTACGGTTTAATTATTAACAAATAATAAATTAATTCAGATTTATTGACCTCCAACTCCTATTCGTTTTTGATTTTTATTTTCTGTTTTGCAATAATAAATAAAAAAAACTTGAAACCTCGGTCAGATTTTCATTTATTGGCTTTAACGTTTTCGGGCCCGGCCGGGTCCGTCATCAGAAGCTACAATGATACAATTTTTTAAGAATTACAATAATTGATCAATTAACCTAAAGTTAATGTGTAAAATTCATAAAAATTGGATTAGTTTTAACAATAACGTTAGAATTTTAAATTAATACTAACCTAATGGATGAGTGTGTGTAATTTCGAAAGAAAGCGAGAGAACACTGACGAATTAAGGATTGCGAACCGTAAATTATACTTAGGTGGGGAGGGGGAGATTCCTCAATACAGGGTGGTACAGATTATGTAAATTGTTGCAGTCTGTTCTTTTAATGACCGTCTCAGGATTGTTGGTGATATAACACATTTCCAATATATTACGTTTTAGGTAGTTTGTTTCTTGTTTTAAAATTTTAACATTGTTGAAATCAAAGTTGTGGTGAAATTTTAAAGAATGATTGGTTAGCATGGAGTATTCTGCGTTGTTACGAGTGATATTGTATTTGTGATTATACATTCTGTTTTTTATATAATTCTTAGTTTGGCCGATATATTTGGCATTGCAATCAATATTAGTTTTATCCTTCAAATTAGTGTAAAATTTTTGTTTATAGTAATTAATAGGTTTGCCTGTTAAAATTATGTTGTAAGGTTTTAGTTTTCTTTTTAAAAATTCAAAGGTATTGGGTATGTATGGAAAAGAAAAATATTTGAGATTGTTTTCAGGTTGATTGGTGATTGTGTCATTAGAATTATGGTTGGATGAAATTGAATGTTCTACAGTTGAAGTAATTTTTTTGATTCTATTATGGATGACACAATTGATTAAATGTAACGGGTATTGGTTATTAATTAAGACATTTTTGATGAGTAATAAATTTGGTTTATGAAATTCGTTACTGGACAGGAGGATGGCACGGTCTACCAAAGAAGTGATGACAAAATTTTTTTGGTTTCTTGGGTGGGAAGAATGATAGTTTAGGTATCTACCTGTCCAAGTAGGTTTTCTATACCAATTGGTACGTACCGGAAGGTTATTGGTTTTGATGATAGAAATATCAAGAAAGTTGATCGTATTGTTTTTTTCTTTTTCTAAAGTGAATTTGAGTTTAGGGTGAAAGCTGTTGAAACTGTCAAAAACTGTGGATAATTGATTTGAAAGTAGAAAGATTAGGATGTCATCTACATATCTTTTATATAAAAGGGGTTTAACGTCGGGTAAATTCTCGAAAATTTCAGTTTCTGTATGTTGCATAAAAATTTCGGCTAGAATGGGACTGATAGGTGAACCCATGGGAAGACCATCAATCTGTTTATAGTATTTGTTGTTGAATTGAAAGGTCGTGAAGTTAGTCAACATCCTGAGACCGTCCATAAATTGTTCTTTTGTTAAAGTAGTTTTTTCTTTTAGACAATCCCGTTTGTTCTCAATAAGTTGTAAAGTAAAATCAACTGGTACATTGGTAAAGAGATTAGTTACATCAAAGGAGCACATCGTATGGTCTAATGGTACTTGTAGATTTTTGATTGAGTGAATAAGGTCAAAGGAATCTTTGACATAGGAAGAACAATTTTTATCGATCATATGTTGTAGAATATTACTGTAAAATTTTGATAATTTATAGACCGGTGAACCGATGTAAGAGACAATAGGTCTAAAGGGGTATTTTCTTTATGAATTTTAGGAAGAGCGTATAATTTTGGACAGGTCCCATTAGAACAACGTAGACTCCTTGCAGTAATTACATCTATGTTATTAGAGTCAGTCCAACCCTTGATTAAATTACTTAATTTCGTTTGGATTAACTGTGTGAGGTCTTTTTTGACCTCCTGGTAAGTATTAGTATCCTTAAGTAAGTTATTCACTTGGTTGGTATATTTTTTCTTGGACATAACAACAGTTACATTGCCTTTATCAGCTGACGTAATTAGTAAGTCTTAATTTTCTTTTAGGAAGTTGCGACATTTTTTGATATTATTCTGTTCAACATAATTTGTGTTATGTCCAGGATTTGATTTTTTTTTGATAAGGTTAGAAAAATCTAGTCTTAAGTTTTCTTTCATGTTTTCTTCTAAGTGATGTATGTTAAATTCAAAATTGGAAATTAATTGAGCGGCAAGATCTACATTAGCATGATGGTGAGTGTTGGAGTTAAACTTGGGGCCCAATTTCAAAACATTGCTCACTTCAATAGGTAATTGATGATCGGTTAAATTAATTAACCAGCCGTCAGTGGTTTCAGTGTTCAAGTTGTTGTGTTGTGTAATGTGGGGATAATTTGATTCATTTATCCTACTTTGTTTGTTTTTTAAATTGTTGAAATTTGTTATGTGTTTATGTTTTATTCTGTTGAAAAGTGTTTCACATTTCTTACTTTCAAAGTTCATAAATTCCATTACAATGTTAGGTGGGATTTGAGTTTTGACAGTATTAATTAAATTATCTAACGTGTCATTAAGTTTTATTAGGGAGCGAAAAGTAAAACTAATTTCTAGATTAAGGATCTTCTTGTGGAGAGTCCAAAAAGCTGTGTTTGGGAAGATGTTGATATTTGGTTTTACTTTTCTTGAGTAATAGGCAATTAGGAATGATTACCTGACGTCTACATTTTTCCAGGAACGTTCGATATTTCTATTTTACTTTAAAATTTACGAAAACCATTTCAAATGAAATATTCGGGTTCATAAGGTCGTACTTGGGAAGCCTTCGGGATGGCACTTCCGTCTTTTTGCGTTCGTTTTGAAACCTCCGCATAACGAGATGCAACTTCGTTACAACCGGGGGACAAAGAAGCCACACAATTGCGTTGGCGTTGGCGTTTTTGTAGGTGCATAACCTTTGCTTTCCGAAAGTAAATGGAAGCTTTGCCCCGGGATTATGGCCCTAATGAAAACTGCGCCTTAGTTTTGATATGTAAATCCAACTTAATGAAACAATCTATGGTGGGCGGGGGGGTATGAACTCGTTTAGGTTTTTGATGCTCCGCAGATTTGATAAATTTCAAATTTTGTATCGCCAAGCAAATACGTAATATAATTCAATTCGTATTATCTACTTTAACTGAAGCCTATAAATCCTGGATAAATCCAAATTTAATACGGAGATTAGGCTCCCGGATCCCGCGGGATATGTTCTATTGTTCGGGACAAATATCTCTAAGTTTCAAAATTAATATCATTTGCTCGAACACACCAGGCATTACAAGTATCAGAAGCCGACCGTCCTTAAACGAATTTATCTCCTATAGTTAAGGAAACTTTCGAACGCATGTAAGTTTTCCCGAAAATAAATGTTTTCACTCTCCGAAATCCGACCCGTCGTTTTTCTTCCCCAACTTTTATCATGCAGTCCATTACCCTATCTTTCCCCATTATTTAACTTAGAGCTAAATCGATGTAATCAGCAGGTAAGGTGCATAGCAAAAATGTGTTTGCCATTTGTTATTTCCTTTTCCGAAGCTTCTCTTTTTATCAGATTCTGATAACAATTAAGTATTAAGTGAGTGGGTAGCAATTTTAATTATCAATCAAAAGATCTGTTTGCTCTTCATTATAATTTTTTAATGTCCTGTAAAAGCCGCAGATGTTTGAATTACGTTTCTCCATTACCCAGTTCGTAATAATACTAACGATGCATTAGTGGACGAGCACCCTTAATTACTCTTGTTTGCTCTGGTCGTCTGCTTCGTTATCTTCTTGCGTTGTTGCATGTCGCAGAAAATCTGGTTTATTTGCGGTCTGCAAAATAAACAATTGCTACGGCGACGTCCTCATTACGATCCCTATTGTGTGTACTTGTGAAGCACCGCGCACGTTCAGCGAAGCCGATAACTTCTCTCCACCGATGCGATGACGCAGCATGCGCAAGAATTCTCCAAGGCATTCCGGTTCGCAACTATATCATACTCTTTACCCCCTGGGATTTATCTCCTTATAAATATTGGAGCTCCTATTTTCATATGGAAATGTAATTTCTTGGAGTGTTACGCAACGTATTGCATGCGATGGAAAAACTGCAACGACGAAATTTACCTTGGAATATCGATTTGATCTTCGAAGTTAATGTTGTAAATAAATGAGGTGTAATATTATAATAAGATGAAAAAGTTCGCTTGCATCGCCGATTTAACTGTCGAAATCAGGCTTTGAAAAGCTTGTGTTTCACGTGGAGTGCTTCTTATCAAATCTCGGAATAAATCTCCCTTACAAGTACGCACACTTAAGGGACCAGCCACAAGATGGCACCAGGTTACAAATATGTAAACTGGGCTCAGCGTGTCTAACAAAATACTGACCCAAGACTTGCGCGCAACGAGAAATTTAAGCGGGAATGAAAGTCACATGCCCCAAACTTGCCAATCACCGACTTTCTAGAAAAATCGATGATAACGCTTGGCCTAAACGGAAATGTTGCTTTTAGCGGCCATCTTGGGAATCTACTACTACTTACACCTAACGGAAAAATACAAAGAATGCTGTCAGATGAAAGCCAAGAATCAATATAATATAATATTCCCGAAATGTAAGTTCTTGACCGGTGTGTGTAATAATAAATTAAAAAATTTGAAACCTCGGTCAGATTTTCCTTTATTGGCTTTAACGTTTTCGGGCCCGGCCGGGTCCGTCATCAGAAGCTACAATGATACAATTTTTTTAAGAATTACAATAATTGATCAATTAACCTATTGTTAATGTGTAAAATTCATAAAAGTTGGATTAGTTTTAACAATAACGTCACAATTTTAAATTAATACTAACCTAATGGATGAGTGAGTGTAGTTTCGACTGAGAGCGAGAGAACACTGACGAATTAAGAATTGCAAACCGTAAATTATACTTAGGTGGGGAGGGGGAGATTCCTCAATACAGGGTGGTACAGATTATGTAAATTGTTGAAGTCTGTTCTTTTATTGACCGTCTCAGGATTGTTGGTGATATAAACACATTTCCAATATATTACGTTTTAGGTAGTTTGTTTCTTGTTTTAAAATTTTAACATTGTTGAAATCAAAGTTGTGGTGGAATTTTAAAGAATGATTGGTTAGCATGGAGTATTCTGCGTTGTTACGAGTGATATTGTATTTGTGATTATACATTCTGTTTTTTATATAATTCTTAGTTTGGCCGATATATTTGGCATTGCAATCTTTGCAGTTAACTTGATAAATAACATCGGTTTTGTTTTCAATATTAGTTTTATCCTTCAAATTAGTGTAAAATTTTTGTTTATAGTAATTAATAGGTTTGCCTGTTAAAATTATGTTGTGAGGTTTTAGTTTTCTTTTTAAAAATTCAAAGGTATTGGGTATGTATGGAAAAGAAAAATATTTGAGATTGTTTTCAGGTTGATTGGTGATGGTGTCATTAGAATTATGGTTGGATGAAATTGGATTTTCTACAGTTGAAGTAATTTTTTTGATTTTATTATGGACGACAGAATTGATTAAATGTAAGGGGTATTGGTTATTAATTAAGACATTTTTGATGAGTAATAAATTTGGTTTATGAAATTCGTTACTGGACAGGAGGATGGCACGGTCTATCAAAGAAGTGATGACAAAAATTTTTTGGTTTCTTGGGTGGGAAGAATGATAGTTTAGGTATCTACCTGTCCAAGTAGGTTTTCTATACCAATTGGTACGTACCGGAAGGTTATTGGTTTTGATGATAGAAATATCAAGAAAGTTGATCGTATTGTTTTTTTCTTTTTCTAAGGTGAATTTGAGTTTAGGGCGAAAGCTATTGAAACTGTCAAAAACTGTGGATAATTGATTTGAAAGTAGAAAGATTAGGATGTCATCTACATATCTTTTGTATAAAAGGGGTTTAACGTCGGGTAAATTCTTGAAAATTTCAGTTTCTGTATGTTGCATAAAAATTTCGGCTAGAATGGGACTGATAGGTGAACCCATGGGAAGACCATCAATCTGTTTATAGTATTTGTTGTTGAATTGAAAGGTCGTGAAGTTAGTCAACATCCTGAGACCGTCCATAAATTGTTCTTTTGTTAAAGTAGTTTTTTCTTTTAGACAATCCCGTTTGTTCTCAATAAGTTGTAAAGTAAAATCAACTGGTACATTGGTAAAGAGATTAGTTACATCAAAGGAGCACATCGTATGGTCTAATGGTACTTGTAGATTTTTGATTGAGTGAATAAGGTCAAAGGAATCTTTGACATAGGAAGAACAATTTTTATCGATCATATGTTGTAGAATATTACTGTAAAATTTTGATAATTTATAGACCGGTGAACCGATGTAAGAGACAATAGGTCTAAAGGGGTATTTTCTTTATGAATTTTAGGAAGAGCGTATAATTTTGGACAGGTCCCATTAGAACAACGTAGACTCCTTGCAGTAATTACATCTATGTTATTAGAATCAACCCAACCCTTGATTAAATTACTTAATTTCGTTTGGATTAACTGTGTGAGGTCTTTTTTGACCTCCTGGTAAGTATTGGTATCATTAAGTAAGTTATTCACTTGGTTGGTATATTTTTTCTTGGACATAACAACAGTTACATTGCCTTTGTCAGCTGACGTAATTAGTAAGTCTTGATTTTCTTTTAGGAAGTTGCGACATTTTTTGATATTATTCTGTTCAACATAATTTGTGTTAAGTTTGTTGTTATGTCCAGGATTTGATTTTTTTTTTGATATGGTTAGAAAAACCTAGTCTTAAGTTTTCTTTCTTGTTTTCTTCTAAGTGATGTATGTTAAATTTAAAATTGGAAATTAATTGAGCGTTAAGATCTACATTAGAATGATGGTGAGTGTTGGAGTTAAACTTGGGGCCCAATTTCAAAACATTGCTCACTTCAGTAGGTAATTGATGATCGGTTAAATTAATTAACCAGCCGTCAGTGGTATCAGTGTTCAAGTTGTTGTGTTGTGTAATGTGGGGGTAATTTGATTCATTTGTCCTGATTTGTTTGTTCTTTAAATTGTTGAATTTTGTTATGTGCTTATTTTTTATTCTGTTGAAAAGTGTTTCACATTTCTTACTTTCAAAGTTCATAAATTTCATTACAATGTTAGGTGGAATTTGAGTTTTCACAGTATTAATTAAATTATCTAACGTGTCATTAAGTTTTATTAGGGAGCGAAAAGTAAAACTAATTTCTAGATTAAGGATCTTCTTGTGGAGAGTCCATGCTAACCATGCTAACCAATCTTTCTTTAAAATTTCACCACAACTTTGATTTCAACAATGTTAAAATTTTAAAACAAGAAACAAACTACCTAAAACGTAATATATTGGAAATGTGTTATATCACCAACAATCCTGAGACGGTCAATAAAAAAACAAACTGAAACAATTTACATAATTTGTACCACCCTGTATTGAGGAATCTCCCCCTCCCCACCTAAGTATAATTTACGGTTTGCAATTCTTAATTCGTCAGTGTTCTCTCGCTCTCGGTCGAAATTACACTCACTCATCCATTAGGTTAGTATTAATTTAAAATTGTGACGTTATTGTTAAAACTAATCCAACTTTTATGAATTTTACACATTAACATTAGGTTAATCGATCAATTATTGTAATTCTTAAAAAAATTGTATCATTGTAGCTTCTGATGACGGACCCGGCCGGGCCCGAAAACGTTAAAGCCAATAAAGGAAAATCTGACCGAGGTTTCAAGTTTTTTAATTTATTAATATAATATTCATTTTATGAATTCCAGAAACATAGCAGTGGGTAATTAACTGATCTATTTATAATTTTCCAAGATGGTAAAAATATTTTTAATTGCTTCTTCCCTAATGCAATAATAACATGAAAAGATGAAGCAATCCAAATAGCTCCACTATTTAATTTATTCCTAATAAAGCAGGCAATTAAATAGTGGGAAATCGCGTCGAGTCTTTCATAATAAAGAGGAGCTGCGCTATTTAAAAATTCTTAATTGAGTTCTTCTTAATGAAACGAAAAAAAAAGAAATCGTGCGCGTCATTACCGCTACAACATTCTTGGGCGATTCATTTCCTGCTGTGTGCTCCTGTCCAACAATCCACCTGAAATGAGTTTCACTCCAACATCCTCCAAGCGAAAGAACGTTCCTGTTATTTCCAGCGAAAGGATACAAATAACGCAGAGGAGATTACGCCACTTGTAACCCAATTTAGCAACTTCTAGATTTGCATACAATTCGAATTTGAATTGTGTATAATGACTTCGAAGGAGTGAAATTTTCATGTTTATGTATTAGGGAGATGAGTTTTGATTACAGATGTATGAACTAGTTATGAGTCATAGATACATGAGGACACAATACATCACTGCAAACTATTTGATATTTGTATGTACGTAGATTCAATTTATTAGAGAAACTTTATAAATTTGGGGATAACTTACGGTTCAATCAATCAAGTGTTCATTAAGCAAACGTTTTGCAATTTGATCTGCCCCCCCCCCTTACAAGCTTGATTAACGGTGCTGCAATTAAGTCGATTTTATTTTAAGATTTAATTGCCCCTGCAATTTGTCTCTGAATTGGAAACGTCGAGTTAAAGTTTGGAAGCCCCGCGTATGAATAAATTACCCCCGTGCGGTGGTTACAATTTAACGTTCGACGGCAAGCGCACCAGGTAGGGATAATTGCCTACATCTGACAAACGGTGAATCGATAGTTTGGGTTTCGATAAGCGCGTGCATGCAATTTACGCCTGTGACCTGGCACCGGGGCGGGCGTCGGGACGCGTCGCTGTTCAACTTTTACGCTTGTAGTTATTGAAATTGCTCCGCTCGTAAAGTATCTGCGGCGATCTCTTCAGTTTCGCAATTTGAATATTGTGATAAAAGTTTCGCAGCAGAGAGGAGATAATGTATTTTTGGTCGATAAACATTTCATACGTCGCAAACTTTTCGAATATGTGACAGCATCTTCTTGATACCATTCGAAAAATGTTCTGTTTTACATTATTTGGCATGAAATTGTTGTGGTAGCCACAGAAGTTCTGGCTCACTTTTTTATGGAGTTTTTACATGGACGCGGACGCATCAAACTCGCATGTTATTTGTTAGTTATAAACTGCTACCTGTTTTTTACCGCCACCGCCTAGCAATAGGCAACCATACATGCAAGTTTGACACGTCCGACCATATAATCATTCCATGAGGGAGTCACTGGTAGCCTATGGCTTATTTTTATTCGCCTGCTTTTAAGAGCAAGTTAGTGAAAATTATAAAATGATTAATAACTTCTCGATGTAAAAAAAGGGTGACAGGAAACCATCGGATAGTGACCATATTAAGAGGTGGGGCAGATTATTAACAATTAAAATGAAGACAAATCTCAATTTACGAAATAAACACACACAAAAAATGCATTCTAAGCAACACGTCAGAAATAATTGGACTTAGGCCCGGTTTACTCATCTCTGAGTAACTGCCAAGTTATTACTTGACGATTAGCCCAATGCGTTTCCCTATCTTCAATCATCAAGTATTTTACCGGCCACTTACTCAGAGATGAATAAACCGGGCCTTAATGAATTCCAGGTATAGAAGTATTAACAAAGTCTCTAATGAAATAAATTATAATAAAATACTTCAATAATTACGTTGAATTATCGTAGAAAGAATGATAACAATTTCAGAAAAGGGTTTACTGACAAATGAAATTGGTAACGAATTTTTCTTTCTTTCTTTCTTTCTTGTGTTAGCTTGTTTTTATCTCCGACTAGAAGATTTTACGGTCTAGAGAATGTAACGTGTTCCTTTCATTAATCTGGTTTTTTGTCCGCTTATGTTATTATATTTCATCTGAATCTAAAAGCTTTTGCAGAGAGCGGATAATAAAATTGGCTTCCTTGAATGGTTACATTTTAACTACGGTCAGCGGTCAATTTATAATCCGAGACGTCTTCAGACATGAGCAAACTGCGTCCCAAATAATAATTAATCATCCTTGGGTGAAATTATTTATTGTTTTCTTTGTTTTAACGAAAAAAGTCTTAGTTTCGAACCAGGAAAGTAGCAACAGCAACTATTTAAAGAATTAACAATATGTAACGCGCCTACTTACACCCTTTTGTTTGTTTACTTCCCGGACAAGCAAACAATCAATAGACTGTTCAAACAAGCCGACAATTGAAATTTATTGCCCTTAAGTAACTGTATAGAAAACTGATTTTCGAAAAATTCCGAGAGGCCCACCAGACTGTAGTTAATACTACACCTGCATGCGGTCCTGTCTCTACCTGAGGTTTTATGGCAGGCGCTAAGGTTTAAGGGTTAGTGACCTACTTCGGCTTACGGTGAATGCCCTCCGCAATTCGTGCAGTAGCTGCTAATAATTATATTTCCTAATTATGGCCCGATCGTCAATGTAACCCCGTAATTACGTCGTGATAACCTGATCCTTTTGCTGCGAGAAGTAAATAACTCGTCAGAACAAAGGAATTAGATACGTTAAATGAAATTGCAACAATTAAATTTAATTAATTATTTATTGAAAGAAAAAAAATGGGAAAAACTCCTGGTATCAGCCTCTGTGGGGTCTGATATCGTGAGCGTTAAACCATTGCGTTTGAAATCAATACAATGAAACATAAAAAATTTACAGTGATCAGAAGTACAGTGTAATTCGCTCATCCGATTTCACTTTCCGAATATCGGCGGTCTAACCTGCCTTCTGTCACAGATGGTGGTTTAAAACACGCAGATAACCGTAGAAGAACTCTGCTCCTCAATTAAATTAACAAGTAATTAGAATTCAACTTAGATTGGTCTTGGTACTAGTGTTTGTCACTTTAATCGTACTCTAAGACTCGTTCTGTTCACTCAACCAACGTACATGTGACACAATGGGTCTACAGTGTACTTAATTAGTGGAATAAAACGTGCGGATGGCGTATGTGATACAAATGCCGCCTTCAGCGATCAATTTGCAAGTAAATCAGTAGCAATCATCTGTTTTTCAGGGACTCCCGTGGGAGGAAGTGGTATAACCCTATCTCTAGCTAACCTGATTCATAAGGTAGAGTTTAGGGAACGCCGCTACTCCTCTCACCAGAGCGTTTAATGGAGGTCGAAATTTTCTCGAGTACTTTCGCCTTGCGTCGAGGGTGGTGGTACTCTGTACCCGCTTGCTTGGGTTTCAGGTCCCTCTATTTGTCGCTCTTTCGCCTTCTAAACCTATCTAATTACTTTATAGCGCAAGAACCCAGTTTGACTGTTTTTTTGGCACTACACTATGGGTGTTTTTAGCACTTTCAGTCTCTAGGCAATCGCTTCTAATTAACTGGCAAATCTCTCGGCAAAGACCACAGTTTGGCCCACACACATACAAGGTGTGAAAGAAACTTTGTTAAGAAGATGGCTATGAATATGTAGTTCAAATTGTTCGGTCTCGTGATTTCACGACATTCGTAGAGACAATTTAATTTCCTTGATTTCTGAGTTTAAATTGTGCTGGCACATGTGATTTCGGCGGCAGATATAACTTGCCTCAAGCCAGTGATTTAGATTGGCGATTTCCCTGTACACATCGAAAACAGCCGTTAGCGTATTCCAAAGGTACAATCAACCCACACTTAAGATTTATGGCCAATTTAAATAACTGGACCGACCGTATGACCGGGGAGATTCCAAAGGGCCACCCAGATTTTACTATGCCACTCTTAACCGTCCTTTCCAGACGGTCGTTACCTGCTAAGTACCTCAAGGTCTACCGCCGACATTACAGCTAAAGGGGTTAGTTTTATTGGCCTAGGTCTGTTTACAGTTGAACGACCTCCGTAGCACCCGCACCTTTAATTTTGGCTCGTGACCGCTGTGATTAGGAAATTACGTCGTGATAACCCGTTCTTTTGGTGGAGCAGTAAATAACTTTTTAGAACAAGGAATTTGACACTTTAAATAAAACGCAACAATTAACTTTAATTAATTATTTATAAAAAAAAAAATGGGAAAAACTCCTAATATCCGGCTCTGTGGGATCGGAGATCGTGAGCGAAAAACCATTGCGTTTGAAATCAGTACAAATAAACAAAAATTACGATTTTCAGAAAGTACAGTATAACTCGTTTAACAGATTTCACTTTCGAATATCGGCGCGATCGATTTTCTTTCTCAAATTTATTTCAGATAAAAATAAATGGTTATGTGACAATCTTGAATATATGAGAAATATATTTTGCAGTACTACACTTAGAAATTAATTATATTTTTACGAAAAAAATATGACGGCGATTAATTATGCACTGTCCTGAAGTGGGTAAGTGTAAATGTATTTGAATCATTTCAATTACAATTGCATTGATTTTAACGTAGTTAAATCACTTTGAAAGAAGTGCATTTTTAATACATTTTAAAGCCAACATAACTTAAAGGATTTGTTATACTTCAGGATGCGTCCCGATATTTATTAATTCATAAGTAGAAATAGGAAGGTTCTAGCTTTATAGTTATTAAAAAAAGCGGCCGCGGAATCATGCGATTCTTCGCTTATTAGCTGAAACAAAAAATGCAGAGGTTACCTTACATAAACTAAACTACTACTTAACTACTCATTAAACCTTTTTAAAGAAACAATTTAGTTAGAAATTGGAAATTTATGTGATCGAGGTGTTCCACACATATCTTTTTAAATAAAATAAAATAAATAAAATTAGTTCCAATCACTTCCGGTTGTACCGGAAGTCTTTATCTATTCGCTTATTTTTAATGGCATGCTGTAATTTTTGTTACATTTTTGAATTTTTTTTTAGATCATTCACGATATTGTTTCTGCTGCCTTCAAATACCATATATAAGTTATTAAACACGTTGAATCTATTATGCAACAGAAATAATTTTGTTCAGCTAAATTGGACAAATACCCCACTGTGCGTTGGTGGTTTAATGTCTACACAGATGTTTGTTGGAGAGCTCTGCTCCTTAATTAGATTAGTAATTAATTGAATTTTCAAATTAACTAGAGTCTTGGTATAAGTGTTCGTCCCTTCTGATCGTAATCAAAGACTTGTTCAGTTTGATAAACCAACACACAATGTGTCACAGTGGGACCACAGTGTACTTAATTAATGGAGTTAATTAGTGAATTAATCAGATGTTTTGGAGAAGTATGTGATACAAATGCCGCCTTCAGCGATCAATTTGCAAGTAAATCAGCAGCAAGCACCTGTTTTTCAGGGACTCCCTTGGGAGGTGTTAGATACCTATCTCTAGCTAACCTAATTAATAACGGTGCGTGTAGTGAGCCGAACTTCTTCTACTCCGTCACCTGAGCGTAATTAATTGCTTTGAGGGCAGTACTCTCTACTCACTTGCCTGTTTTTGAGGACCCTCTGTCTGTCGCTCTTTCGCCGTCTAACTGTCTAATTAATTTATGGCGCAAGAAGTTAGTTTTAACTGTTTCTTGCACTCCACTATGGGTGGTTTTGGCGATTGTTTAGGCAATCGCTTCCAATTCACCGACAAAGACCGGCAAAGACCACAGTTTGACCCACACACGTATACAGGGTGTGAAAGAAACTTTGTTAAGAAAATGGCTAGGAATGTAGTTCAAATTGTTTGGTTTCCAATTTGCCGGAGAAAATCCCCAAGGGTAGAATGATTTCTAAAAGTACACTGTATTGAACGCCCAGGTAGATGTGGGGAATAATTAATTGCGTTGATTAAATTACAGAATTGGTCTAATAATTAAAGAAACACTGACCAATAAATTTTCCAAGATGAAGGTCACTAGTGAGTTTTAATACTCGTTTAAATGTAACTAAAAATAGTTGATTAAATTTATTTCAATGTAATGTTACTATGAATCGTACTGACTCTTTAGTCTAATTAATGCAAATCAAGTTATCTCTACGCAGTTGAGGAAAGGAAATAGATAAATGTCAAGTACCTAAACCGTATAATCCGTGTCCACTTCCGCACACTGCACACCTTTTTTAAATCACTCGCGTCGCGACGTGCGCGTCTTTAGTTTAATTGCCTTTCTTAACACACTGTATTTTAACCGTACCGAAATAATGATTTAACTATAAAATGAATAAAGACTACAAGCGCCTAAGGAAGAACTGTTAAGCCAAATTAGAATTGAACTCGACCGTTCTCGCTAAAGCTTCAATGCTATCTACCCCCTTTTCCGCGTTCCTATTCCGCAAGTAAAAATTAACAACACCCCTTCGGACTTGTCAGATAGATTTTTAAAAATCCACCGACCAATGGTAATCGTTGATTTGAATTCTAACCCGCCTTGAATGCATTTTCTCACAAACACCTATAAATTATGCGCTCCAAACTGTCATAAGGAACGCGTCTGTCCAACGACATCTGCGATTTGTTTTCTCTAACTGCATTTCAAAGCCTCTTGAGTTGACACAGAATTATGACGCTAGACTCGGCAAAGAACCACACAAAAACAAAACACTTCAACTTGAGCGTAATTCTCGTAACGTAACGACCGTACCGTAACGACCTTAATAAAAACTTCTTCTATCCCACCAGAAACACAAAAAGTCTTGATCCCCCGTGACTCCAGAATTCCCAGACTTTATGGTCTCCCTAAAATCCACAAACCCGATACACCTTTACGTCCCATAGTTAGCGCAATTAATTCACCAACCTACAAAGTTTCCAAATATCTAGCACAGAGTCTCAAACCGTTTGCAGGAAAAAGTGAAACCTTCATCCTCAACTCTCAGCACTTCGTCCAAAAAATTCACGAGATTTCCTTAGACCCTCAGGACATTCTGGTCAGCTTCGATGTAGAATCTCTTTTCACCAAAGTGCCAATTCCCGACACCATCACTATCATTCAACAACTGTTCACAGCCCATAACCAACCCGAAGACTTAATTCCCTTAATAGAATGTTGCTTAACCTCAACCTATTTCATGTTCCGTGATCAATATTACGAACAAGTCTCAGGCACAGCCATGGGCTCTCCTCTCTCCCCAATAGTAGCCAACATTTTTATGGAAGCATTTGAACAACAAGCCCTTATTTCTTTCCCACTTAAACCCAAGTGTTGGTTCAGATATGTAGATGATGTCTTTGCTATTTGGCCACACGGTAAGGAATCCCTAAACAACTTCTTTGAACACCTAAATTCTCAACATCCCGACATTCGCTTCACTTTGGAATATGAAACTGACGGCCACTTACCTTTCCTTGATATCTTAGTAAGCCGCCTCCCTAACGGTAGATTAGGACACTCTGTGTATCGCAAACCAACCCATACTGATCGCTATCTGAATGCACATTCACACCATCATCCTTCTCAAAAACAGTCAGTCATTAACTCACTAGTCAGCCGTGCCTTTGCCCTATCAGAACCCTCTTCACTTCAAACTGAACTGAACCACGTAACAAAAGTCCTCCTAAATAACAACTACAAAAAGCACGACATCCAAAGATCCATTTCTCGTCATCGCACCCCAATTCCTCCACGTTCTGAACCTGATACACCTCCAGCCGCTACAGCTTACCTACCTTACATTCACACCATAACAGATCGAATCGGCAAAATACTCAAACAACAGAACATCAAATCAATTTACTTACCCATGACGAAACTTTCAGATTGCCTACCCTCCACAAAAGATCACATCCCCTTACAATCCGAAGGTGTCTACCGAATTCCTTGTTCCTGTGGACGTGTGTACATCGGTGAAACAAAACGGTCTGTTAGCACTCGTGTTTCTGAACATGAACGCTGTACTAGACTACTACAAACAACTGGCTCGGCCCTAGCTGAACACAAACTAGAAACCGGTCACCAAATCCTATTCTCCGACACAAAACTTCTAGCCCGCTCATCTCATTTTTTCAATCGTAAAATCCGTGAATCCATAGAAATACTGAAACATCCCAATAATCTGAACCGTGATACTGGCTTTTACCTCCACAATGCCTGGAAACATCTCATTAACGATCCGTCACGCCCCAACAGACCAATCCCCAGTCACCGTTCCGACTCACTACCCCCACCGATCACTATAAATACCACGACAACAGACATACCCACTCAGTCTCAACGACTAACCCGAAGCAGCAGCAACACCACCAGCAGCAGCAGCCCTGAAGAAGTTCTTCTGCAATGAAGAACGAAACGTCGGCAGTAGAAGTCAACGTGACGCGGTTCCAACCGGAAGCCAATTCAAACATGGACAACGGCCGCGGAAGCCTTCAAGTTAAATTAATATGTTTGTTATTTGAAATAGAACATGCAACCATTGAATTTGTTTTGGAAACAAGTTTCATGGTTAATAAACAAATTGATTCGTTTATACACGTCACAAAAACACGTTTCCTTTCTTAACAAACACCGCCACAATGAAATAAATCAACCTATACAAACTGTTTAATATTAATGGCGGTTTCGGAGACGGCAATTAATTATATAACAACTAATTTACCGCAAACTGTCTAATTCCACGTCCATTAATCGTCGTATTCCTAATCGTCCGCAGCTAATAGCCTGCTCACTCTCGATCCGTAGTTTTTTGCGTTTTGCCGCCGCTTACGTTTAATTAAACATCAAAGTGGCCCCCCGGTCGTGTGCCCGTAATTTCTTCCAGAATTTCGTGTGTCGATGGGCAAAGGAAATCGAAAGGAGGATAAGTGCTAGAAGGAGTAACTATGAACAGCGGCGTTGGGATTAACCTTTCAGGATCTACTTTAAAACTCAGTTTTCTACTTTCTAGATTAACAGTTTATAGCTGAGATATTGTTTCCGGATGCAAGTAAAAACGTGATTGAAACATGTTGAAACGGATAAGCGTTAAATGAAGAGCACGGTTGATATAAATTGAGTTGATGAGGGTACGTATTAGCTTAAATCCAACTTGGGAGTGCTGACGCAAACTAATAACGTTATCCATAACAACGCTAAAGACAAACTCCGCGCGAAGTTAAATAAATCAAGCTGACGTGAATCCCTCACTTAAACGTTTAACAACATGTTTAGAAAATGTCATTCGAGTGGAATTTATTACAAATTAATACGGGTCCACCTCTAATAATTAATGACTCTATTGCCTTCGGTCGAAAAGGCCGGGCGGGCGGATGTTTTCTCTCTAAGCGCATCTGGTTTTGTCGATTTTCTTTGGGCCTTTTACTGTATAAAAGCAATTAACTTCAATCGGGGCAATTAACGTCAGTCAAGCCGGCCGTGTCGGTAAGCTTGGAATGTTTGAAACCAAAATCCTCTGTGATCGTGTGGAACTTACACAAAAGGCCGAATAAAAAAATCAAACGCGACAGACCCTTGGTATGTTATTTTGTCAGATTTTGCCTACGTTTTTCTTTTTTAATGTAACTTGGCCCAAATTCGATAAAATTTTAATTTCCTCAAGCTTATTTAATAAATAGTATAGAGCAGAAATATTTATCGGGAGTATGCGAACCATACAAGGCTAAAAGAATTTGGAAGAACTTAAAAACTTTTATTAATAGGAGCAGATGTATTATATAATCTTCTGAGGAGGGACAGGTTCCGCAGAGGTGGTGGAATCGGAATGTATTTAAAACAAAATATTAGTTATACTGTCTTGAATATTGTTGGTGAGGAGACTTTGGAGCAATTGTGGGTATGTTTAAAGGTTGCAAATAAAAAATACTGCATTGGTGTTCTATACAGACCTCCAAGTACTGATTATGGAAAATTCTGTGAACTTTTTGAGGACACTTTATCCACCTTGTTGCCAAATTATGATGACTTATTGTGTGCCGGGGATTTAAATTTAAATATGTTAGATTTGAATGAAAGTAAAACCGAGAAATTTAATAAATTACTAGAAGCATATGGATTGAATCAGTTAATTTCTGAACCTACAAGAATAACCGCCAATAGTAGCACATTAATTGATTTAATTATTTATTCTAATAAAGATGACATAAATAAATCTGGTGTGGCGCCTATGCCTTCTATTACAGATCACGAGCTAGTCTATTGTACTTTATTATGTCGTAAGCGCGTTTTTATCCCATTTACTAAAACATTCAGAGACTTTAAAAATTTTAATTATAACTCTTTCCTTCAAGACTTGAAATATTTACCTTTTTTTTCACATTTTTGAATTTAATGAAGTCAATGATATGGTTTCATATTTAAACAGTTTGATTATACATTTATTTGATATTCATGCTCCTGTAATTACTGCACGGGTTAATAAACCAAAGGCACCATGGTTAACAGACAATGTAAAACTGATGATAGATCTTAAAGATAAAGCCTATAGTCGTTACAAAAAAACACGTAATATACATCATTATCAGTACTACAGAGACTTACGTAACTTCGCCAATGCTGCCATAAAAAGAGAAAAAAAAAAGCATATTTAAGTTATCAAGCACGAACTCGTAAATCTAAAACAATCTGGAGAGAATTAGAAAAACTAGATATTTACTGTAAGTCTAATAGACAGATTATATCTCCACATAATTGGAATCCGGAAGTTATAAATGATTATTTTATTAACTCCATACCCGGTAATAATAGCACCGATTGTGAAACTACAAGTTTTTATAACAGTAACCATTTTGCGGAGTTTATTACAGAATTTAGTTTCTCTACTACGACTGATACTGAAGTAGCTAAAGTATTAGCGACCACATCATCTAATGCAACAGGCCTAGATGCAATTAATTTACATATGCTTAATTACTGCTGCCCTTACATAATAAATTATCTAACGTATATTGTCAACTACTGCTTATCATTCAATGTGTTTCCAAATTCTTGGAAACAAGCCTTGATCATACCCATAGGTAAGGTCTCCAGTCCTACAGATCTTAAAGACTTGCGTCCCATCAGTTTATTACCAGTATTGTCTAAATTAATGGAAAAAATCATGAATCAACAGATCAGAGATTATCTTGAAAAACATCATATACTTCCAGAAACTGGCTTCCGGCCAGGGTTTAGTTGTACTACTGCATTACTTCAGATTACTGATGATATTCTTACAGCGGCTGATCAAGGGAAATTAACGACTATTCTAAGGCTTTTGATACCATAAATCACACCTTATTAATAGCCATACTACACTTTATCGGATTCTCTAATGAAGCTTGCTGTTTAGTTAAAGATTACCTCTCTGGTAGAGGACAAGTTGTAAAGTTTAATAATACTCTCTCCTCGTCAAGGTCGATCACCTCTGGAGTTCCGCAGGGATCAATCTTAGGGCCTTTGTTATTTGCTATTTATACTAGCAACTTACAAACTTACCTTAACATTTTTACGCGGATGATACCCAACTTTATTATTCTTTTTTCCCTAATGACATTAATACAGCTAATAACATAATCAATACTGACATAAATAATCTAATAAATGCATCTATTAAACATAACTTGATCTTAAATCCTTCTAAAACTGTGGTAATGTTATTTGGTAGACCAACACACCGGGTCAGATGTACGCCGGAGTTGAACATTGTAGTTGGTAATGGTAAGTTGATTGCGTAGATCATTCACGTAGCCTTGGTCTGGTTATTGATGTAAAGTTACGCTTTCATGAGCATGTTAATAATTGTCTCCGAAAGGCTTACACAAATTTAAAATTAATATACCCAAATAAGTCAATTTTGGACAAAAATTTAAAGAAAATTCTATGTGATTCGCTCGTACTATCGCATTTCAACTATGCAGACGTAATTTACGGACCTTGTTTGGATGTTGTCACGATTGGACGTATTCAACGACTCCAAAATTCCTGCTTAAGACTTATTTCTGGTCTAAAAAAAACAGACCACATATTCCATGTTTTGGATGAATTGGGGTGGTTGAATATGGTTAATCGTCGCAAACTGCATTGTGCTACCCTTTTTACGGATATAGTAAATAATCAAAAACCTGCATTTCTATATCACAAGATACGTTTTCGAACTGACGTACATAATATTAATATTAGGAATAAAGATCTAATAACACCCCCTCTGCACAGCACTGCCCTCTTTGAGAGATCGTTTTCTTACTATATGTCCTCCTTATATAATTCACTTCCATCGAATTTGAAATGTTGCTCTAAAACAGCTTTTAAAAGAAAATATAAAATACTTTTGAAAAACCAACAAAGAAATGTTTGCAGGACGATTCATTCATCCAGAGTTTGAGTTAAGATAACATCCACAGTGTATTTTTCTTTAAAAACTATATTGCGGCACGATACCAATCAGATTTTATTATTCTTGTTATTATTATTATTACTACATTTTTTTTATTGTTTTTTTTTCCTTTTTCTTCCAAGGTTGAGTGGAAGAACAGTATAAATACTGAACTCCGCCTTTTGCATTACAACATTCTATTGTTATATTTTTTGTAAAATTAGGCAATAAAGGTCTTTATTATTATTATTATTATGGGCATTCGAAGTCACTGTCTTACGGAGAATTAACATTGGGTGAGTTCGCGATTACGCTCAGATCGATCGGAGTGTTTCTTTTTCTCACTCTTACATGCAGTGAAACGCAGTCGCCCTCCCTCACACTTTTGATCAGAGCGTCCGGCGAGCGTAATCGCGAACTCACCCATTGTGTACCAAATATGTATGTATGGTTGCCTATCGTCGCTCAGACATTAAGCGTTAACCGTTTCCCTTGCATTTCCCCAGATCAGGGTACCACCCATACCGAGCGTCTATTAAAACGACGATATAAAGGGAGAGCAAAAATGGCAGACGTGTGCCGTTCCATACCAATAGGGTATTTGCCGCCTACTATGTATTTACATTAACCATAACTACATTCAGTGGCGTTCTTAAAAATTTTTACTTCATCTTTTGACTTGTGATTTGTCAAAACGACCAAATTCAATGAATAAAGTGGAATTAAATTAAAATTAATATTGTTATTAATTGAAAATGTTCCTTATTGCATTTAAATTAAATCAAAGTTCCAAATTTATTTCATAAAATATTCTGTACATGCTTTCTTTCGTGTTTTCAATTCTATTTCTTAAAACAATACACTCAAAAAAACTATGTATTAAACACACTGTTTAAGGAATTACAACATAATAAAATCAATCAAGTAATAAAAAATACATACGTAAATCAATATAAAGTTGAAAATATTGCACATTAATTTGTAGACATAAAGAGCAGCACAATTTACCCATGCAAAAATATTTAGTAGAAACACTATTTAAACAACACTAAAAATAAACCACATACTTGAAATGCACTTACTCAGAAACACATTTATTAATATTATTACAAAAAATGTTGAAAGTGTTCCCCATTAAACTCTAAGCACAAATTAATCCTAGTTTTCATATTGTTAAAAACATTTTGAAGAATTTGTGGTGTTATTGAATTTATTTCATTATTCAAAGCTTGCTCCAGTTCTTCTACAGTATGTATACGATTTCTAAATGTTCTGTTTTTTAAATAACCAAACATGAAATAGTCTAATGGTGTTAAGTCTGGTGATCTTGGTGGCCAAAGATGTCTGCTAATTATGCGATTATCAAAAAATTCACGTAAATATTCCAACGCAGCACCTGCTGTATGGGTTGTTGCACTATCCTGTTGGAAGTAGCCGTACTGTAATTCATCATCATGCAATTGTTCAATAAAAGGGCGTAATAGTTGCTGCTGATAATTTTGGGTATTTATATTATTGTAAAAGAAGATGGGACCAATAATTCTTCTTCGTGACATTGCAACCCACACACCAACTTTAACAGGATGCAGACCTCTTTCGTGAAGTTCATGTGGATTTTCTGTTGCCCATGCACGACAATTCTGAGAATTAATGTAACCATCCAAATGGAACCATGCCTCGTCACTAAAAAACGTTAAATCAAGAATATTGTCATCATTTAAATGTCTGTTGAACCAGTTGCAATAATTCACTCTCTTCTGAAAATCTGGAGGCAAAAGTTCTTGTACAACGCTTACTTTATATGGCTTCATATGTAAGTCTTTCTTCAAAGCAGTGCGACAAGAACCATAAGATACACCTGAAATAATGCATTAGAGCATGACAACAAAACTCAAAAATTTGAAATACCTGTTTGAAGGGACAGTTTTCGTATGGGTTTTTTAGGACTGGCTAACATTCTTTGCCTGATGTCTTCTACAACTTCTTCTGTTAGTACTTTAGGTTTACCAGAGGATTTTCCTTTACATACACTGCCTGTCTCACGGAACCGATCTACAATACGGTGAGCATGTTGACGGAACGTATCTTGTGTAATATCTTCATCATGATAAGCTTCTTGAAACTGATGAAAGCAAGACATGAATGAATACTGCCAATTACCATCCTGATCCCTTTCACCAGACCGAAAATACGCTCCTAAGATAAACTTATTATGTTCTTCAGTAAACATTTTAAACTAAAAATAAAGCACATATAAGATTTTTTTCTACTTTGTTTATAACAGTTTTACGTACCAGATTAGTTAGACAACTAAAACAGAGCCTTAAGAAAGACTTTGTTATTACAAAAGAAAACACAAAATGACTAAAACCAGGGAGAACTTGTATGTACGTATGTGCGCTACTGAAAGGTCAATGACACTTACGTTTGACAGCGTTTGACATGCATGGAAGTAAATATTGGTACAATATTGATAAGTGGAACACATTTTCGATATAAGGTTGGAACAACTGCAACTTCACACGTGTCAATCATTGTTGCTCTCATTGTACAACCGTACGTACACATTTGGCACTTAATGTTAATTCTCCATAAGAAAGTGGTTTCAAACGCCCATACCCTAATTGATAATAGAGAAATACAATAACATTATTATTTATGCACAAAATTGTGGAGATGTATTATGATTTGGACAGATTTTATAGAACAATTAAATTGACGATTCTCCGCCAATTATACAATGTCGATGAAAGCTTCTAAAAGCTGTTCAAATCATAATATTCATAATTTTGTTGAATAAGCTCATAATAAACAAGAAACCAAATCAATTATTATCATTGCTCGTAGGAAGATAAGAATGTTTTGTTTAGCTTCCTCATTAAAATGCAATATATCATTTTGGACGGAGTAGAAGCGTAGCGAAATGCAGGGTGAGATTATTGTAAAAAATTGAGCGGAGCATGAAGCTTCCCAGCTGTATATTAATTTAGCTTCAAAAATATAATTAATTATCTCTAAATCCAGGTGTTCCCTTAATACACCGCCTTCCGTACGATATCCGGGGGTAATTTATGAAGACATAATTTTGCTCTGTGAGGTAGACCCACGGACGCAATAAATTACACCGGTTTTTACACACGTATTAACTCGAAGTACTCAGGATAAAATGTATCAGTAATGGAGAGGGTATGTAATACCTTTTATTAAATCCGAATTATATAGAATTTTATAGATTAGTTCTTTTGCAGTCTCTCTTCTTCATACTTAAGTTTTTATTTCGTTTACCTTCTCATTACTATTTCACATTAATTCATAATGTTATAAAGATTATAACTAATTCTAACTAACAAAATTGTTTTTACAGTTATTTTGAAATTACTATATTGAATGTAAAGGCTTTTACTTACGTAAGAATTTCATTAGTTCGATGTAAGCTATTTCAATTTATAGTGAAATCTCTGCAAGTAAATATAAAAAGGGGCAAAGTTAAAAGGATATTCTTCTTTTATTGGAAAGCGATTTCTTTCTTACAAGCTCAAATTCAAACGAGGCATCATATTAGGAAAGGTCGAACATGAGAATAATAAAAACGACATGTGAAAGCGGAGCAGGTAGTACGTGACTAAGGAAGGTAAAATAAAATTCCCGACGCGAGTCAATATTTTCGGGACGGGAGGGAAAGAAGTTTTTAGATGTGTTCTGTTTACCGAGAGAGGAAAACTTACGACGAAATGATTAATGACGGCACTTTGTTTTACGCATATGCCGTACGAGGCCCAGATAAAATGAAATATAAATTGAATTTGCGGAGCTTAGTTATAGATTTCGCTGACAAAGAAATATTGCGTCTACCTGCCCGATGTACTAATCGAAAACCCCCGCCGACATTATTATTTGTTGCAGTTCCCGTCGTCCTTCGCGTTAAGACCCTCCTAATGAAGTGTAAAAATAAACAGGACGAAAACGAAGAAGTTCTCCTTCGCGAGGTGCTTTTTGTTTTACCGCACGAAGAAGCTTCCGCGTTATAAGTTGGCACGGCACGTGAGAGTTCATTACTGAAAATTGAATTAAATGTTCAGCAGCGTGCGGTTTTTAAGGAACGTAAACAACAACGCTGTTTGTTTGGCGTAAAGTTCGCTTACTACGGTTATAAATAAAATTTTATTACCGAGCCATACGTATACATTGTCAGACAGCTTTTAAAGTAATAACCACTAATGGACTTTCACGTTTTCTTATTTATCTTTTTCCCCTCGGTAGAACATTTAGTAAAAAAAATGCTCGTCAGAGGTCAAAGTCATTTTTTGATATTGTAACGTAATTATTACTGTTACTTAAACAATGCATGTATTAGGGGTAGTAGACTTACATGGTCTTACACTTCACTATGATATAAAGAGGAACTTCCCTCTGACTAGATTAACACTAATGATTTTCAGGCGAGTATTTATAGCGTGAATTTGGGAAAGCTCCACCGAAGAGATTATGTAATTCGAAAGTTGTTTTCAGTGACTCAGAATAATTAGATCGCCTTTGGTGGTCTAACACGCCAGATGGTCATTTGTTTACATTACGTTTTTCCTGGATTTTTGCCAATCGTAGGCTGATTGTTTGATAACAGATATTGCATTCTAAGTCACGCGTTGGCATTGCGCTAATTTTCTTGTTACAATACAATGATTGTCGTATACTTTTGTAAGGGACGGGAGGTTAAAGATGATAATAGAAAGGGGATGAATTTATCCTTTTCCTTTCAACTTTACCACTTCCACAAGGCCTCGTCGGAACACTATGTCTCAACGAGAGTAAGAGAGAAGATTTATTATCACTCAAAATAATCAACAATTTACACTTCTCCTTACTCTTTCACCAAAATTTTAATCAACCCACAAAGGACCCAAATAGCAATTTCTTTGTTTGTGCGTAACTGGTTTTAGGATTTGCAGCCAGAAAATGCTATGGCATCCTCTTTAAATGGGATGAGATTTTAGCCCTTGCCCCGCCTCACATATAATTTTCGGGATTAACGAAAATTTTACGTTCTTTCTTTTAAGAATACCCTTGACTTGAAAATAAAGAGAAAATTTATATAAATAAATATATTCAAAATAAATAACAATTAAAAATTGATTTTGACAATTTTAAAAGTGATTATCTAATATACAGCACTCTAGTCAAATTACTAGATCTCACAACTTACACAAATATGAAATTTAAATACAAATTCAGATTACTAAAGAACAATATATGGGAGAACATAAAACAGATTCAAAATAATTTTACAACAAGAAAAACAGCATCTCATAATTAAATTAAGCAAATGTTAGTTTACAAAACATTAAAACATAGGTAAAATGATAAAATCAAACGATACTTTCTCACCCTTAGACCATCGCAGCAGGTACAAAGAGACTGACGGAATTCAACACTCACTTCGATTATGGAGATGTTGATGAACACATATTCACTAGCAATGTGTTGTTCCTACAAGGTTCGGGGGGTCTTATATATTGCAAGGAGAATGGGAAAACCCGATGACTCATCTGTTCTTCCCGATGAATCATCTCGGTAGTTTGCTTGCATTTCTGCAGTGAGTGAGTCATCCTTATATGAGTCATTCTCCTTGACATTTGCCTTAGTGAACACGTGCGTATGATTCATACATTACATAAAACACAGATGTGCTCTACGTTGGTGGTCTAAAAGGTCAGCTCTGACTCATATCGGTGAAAACGTTTGTTTATGTAAACATTTATATATATTTTTTTCTTTCTATGGATATGATTCATCGACTTAAACTTACGTACTGAATTTAAATAATTATGAAGTGCTCGAATTCTTACACTTTATTTAATGACATGTTGAATGAAATTTGTTTGTTAAATTTTTGGATTAGAATTTTTAACTCAAATGACAAAGTCACGCATAAAAATTTTAACAGACTCTTTTCGTTAGTAAATTGATTATTGATATTATATCTCAGGGTACCAAATTGTATTGCTAAACAAATTTATCGAATTGGGTTCTGAAATGTATTTGTCCTAATGGTGTTGATTTTTAAAATGTCGGTTATTTTAGTCACGCTACGTGAAGTGTATTTAGGCAAGTAAAAATCGATTTGATAGATTGACACAGAAATTATTTATTAATAATAAATTTGTTGTTTATTAAACATTTCAAAATTACAATTACACAAGAAAATTGGCTCATAGTACATTTGGAAGATTAGTGTAAATGCACATCAGTTTATATTTGACTTAAATTGAGTTGTCATCTAACAGCGTAGTGGGTGGATGGAAATTTTAATCAAAGTTTTCAATTAAAAATGCTATTATGGTCTCCTTTAACAAGAGTGTCCTTTGTTTGAATCAAGCTTACACCTGTTGGTAAGTATTTACGAATTATTCTTAGACAAGCATGTTTAATTAACCATATTAATAAATGGAATGTCCTTACGTTCTGTTCACTATCTTCGATTACAAAACATCTCTGAAGGAGTTTAAGATTGATTACAATTGTTAAATGTTAACACAAGACTATTCAACGCTAAGTACAAATTATGAATGTTCACTGCTAAGTCATGGCCGCCTTTAGTACAGGCCGGAATACTAACACTGGCAACACTGTATTTCATCGTTAGCGAAGGCCGGCATTTACTCTTAAAAGAATGAATAATTAATGCACAAAATAATATGTTAATGTCTTTATTTTTCTAGTTTTGTGAGGAAGTACATTCTGCTGTCTCATTTTAGTGTAATTGTTTAATAATATATTACATATAGCACTGCAAAATTTTTGAATGACACTTTTAAAATATGTTTTACACAAACACATATCATTATAAGTAATTGAAAATTCTTCATACGTTTTTAATAACTTAAGGGAAAATTGCATTAATATACTTTTTTGATTAACGTCATTTAAAAATACATTTTCATAAGAATCAGAAATTAAAATCTGCATAACATTGTAAACTACAATACCTATATGTAAATAATGAAAAATCAGAAGGCTGTATCAAAGATCCTCTATCTATATTATTAACATAACTATCATTGCATGTATTAGAAATAAATATATTTCGACAGTCACTGCATTGAAGAATATTTTTAATTTTATAAGAACAATAGCCGCAGATATAAATTAATGCTGAATTTTCAAAATCAACATTTAAAATGTCGATGAAAAAAAAATTCGTAGCGTAAGGACATCGTCTTTTAAAACAGAAATCGTTAAGGAAGCACCTGAAACATCCGGTAGATGGCGCTTTGTATGTTTATCTCACTTAATTTGTTAGAAAAACCTTAGGTGAATCAATTCTTCGACAATTTTCGAAACGTTGTTGAAAGAAAAAATTCGTAGCACAAGGACATCATCTTATTAACAGAAATTATCAAGGAAGTTCCTGAATCGTCCGTCAGAGGGCGCTATATGCTGTACGTCTTACTTAAATTGTCAAAAGAAGTCTTGATGAAAAAATAAATTCGAAGTATAAGGATGTCTTTTTAAACAGAAGACATCAAGGAAGTTCCTAAATTCTCCAGTAAAACGGAAATCATCAAGGAAGCTCCTGAATCATCCGGCAGATGGCGCTATATGCTGTGCGCGTTACTTAATTTGTCAAAGGAAACTTTGATGAAAAAATAAATTCGAAGTGTGAGGATGTCGTCTTTTAAAACAGAAATTACCAAGGAAGCTCCTGAATCATCGTGTAGGTGGCGCTAAGTGCAACTCGCTTAATTTGTCAAAAAGTCTCAGATGAATCAATTCTTCGACAAATTTCTAAACGTTGATGAAAAAATTAATCCGTAGTTTAGGCACGTCGCGTCGTCATCTTTAAAAACAGAAGACATCAAAGATTGTTTTAAATCATCTGGTAGATGGCGCCCCAAGCGCAAGTGGTTTTAAAGATGAGAGAGAAGTGACGGAAACTTTCTCAAAATGGTTAGCGCCGTTTTCAAACTACGCGGTGCACTTTTTCGCAATATTCTCGTGAACTAACTTCCTCCGTTATTCGCTAGATGGCGCTGCATGTCACCCATTACATTAAAAGATTTTCGGTGAGCCATTCTTTCCAACAGTTTTTAAACGAAGTTGAAAGAATTAGTTTAAAATCCCAAGTTGTGATCTTTGGAATGAAAACGAAATTAAGAATGTTTCTGGATAATCCGCTAGATGTCACCCCAAGGAGGAGAAGGATAAAAGGACTAAGGGAAGAAATTTAAATAACTTTTTAAGTAAGTAAGCACTTTGACTTTTTTCCTATATTCTATTGAAGAAGCCTTCTTAATTATTCAAAAGATGGCGCTGTGAGCCCGTCATTATATCATAAAAAATTGTTGCTGAATCAGTCTTTCAGTTAAAATTTATTTATTTTCTAGGCGAAGTTGAAAAAATTTCTTTTTTACCTCTGCAGTTAATCACTTTACAAAAGAATATTTCAGATGAAAGTTTCACTACATCACGAGGAGCACATTTTAAGATTAGTTTGTTGTATACAGAGTGTTCCGTTTAGTCTGGGCGTTATGTTACTTCGTTAAAGACGTTAAAGACGCCGCCGTCTTTTAAAACAGAAATCATCAAGGAAGCTCCTGAATCATCCAGCAGATGGCGCTAAGTGCACCTCGCTTAAGTCGTCAAAAAAGTTTAGATGAATCAATTCTTCAACAATTTTTTAAATGTTGATTAAAAAAATTCGTAGCCTAGGGGCATCGTCTTTTAAAGCAGAAATCATTAAGGAAGCTCCTGAATCATCCGGTAGATGGCGCTATGCGCACCTCATTAATTTGTCAAGATGATCTTAGATGAAACAATTCGTCAGCAATTTTCTAAACGTTGACGACAAAATGAATTTGTAGTTTAAGGACGTCGTCTTTTAAAACAGAAGACATCAAAGAAGGTCCTGAATCATCCCGTAGATGGCGCTATGTGCACCTCACTTAATTTGTCAAGAAAGTCTTAGGTGAATCAATTCTTCAACAATTTTCTAAACGTTGCTGATGAACAAACAAATTGTAAACAAAGTGTAATGACGTCGCCTTTTTTAAAATAGAAGACATCAAGGAAGCTCCTGAATCATCCAGCAGATGGGGCTACGTGCACCTCGCTTAAGTTGTCAAAAAAAGCTTAGACGAATCAATTCTTCAACAGTTTTTAAATTGAGTGCCTCTAAAATATTGTGATATTTTTCAACATCTGTAACTGACGGTTCTGTTGCTGAAACATCGGCATTAGCAAGGACATCAAAATTAAATTGAATATTTCCATAGTGAGCGGATTGTAACCCAAGTAAGTTTTTTTTTCTGCTTCTAAGACTTGTAAATAAGAAATATTATAATTTCCACCACATAACTGTCTGTAGTGACTGAACCTTCGTTCTAAATTATCTGTTTGGACTTTTCCTGGTAAAACATATGCCATACTTAAATTCTGTAAACTGTAACATATAAAATCAATAAATGATAGCGTCGTAAAACGCAATGCATTGTAAGTTTCATTTGCTAAAAAATTACTATTTCCCAAACTTTTCCAGTTGTCCAACCAAACAATAAAAGATTGTAAAAAATTAATTCGAGCATCTTCTACACTTTTGAAAGGTTCTTCCAATTCATTGTTATGACAGATACCCTTAAAAACACTTTTAATATTAAGAATTGTCCACCACTTATGAATAATTTCAAGAAAATAAACAGTACCAGAATTATCATTTTCTAATTTTAAAGCAGATATTATTGTTGACACATCAAAAATGTTGCACACTAGTTGTACTTTCTGTCTTTCGTAAATCACTAAACTTGGCAACAAGAATTTCTTCGTTGTATAATGAAGGAAAAATGAACGTTTTATCTACATCTTTAAGGTTTAACCAGTTGTTCCGTATATTTTTAAATATATGAACAGTATCAAAAAATAAAAATGTGCTGTATTCACTATGTAACGAAAATGAGAAATTATTATTTGGGGATAATTTTTTAAATAATTGTCGATTTATTTGATGATTATCAGTAACAATTCCAATCACTTTTAATTTACACTCTAATAAAACATTAATTACGTCCTGTGTAAATTTTTTTAACTCATCTCCATTAATATTTTTAACTGGAATTAATTTAACAATATGTTTGAACCTTCCGAAAACACTAGATATCATGAAACTTGAGACAGTTTTTGCCTCGATAGTACAGTTTTGAGATATTCCATACAACTGTCCATTTTTGTAATCAATTTTAGATTTTATGTATATTTCATCTATTAACAATGCAACATATTTCTCACGTCCACACACATTTTTCACAGAGAACCAGCAAAGATGTACAGCTGATTAAGTCAAGCATAACGTAAACATAAAAACGATAACATAAACAAAAGATGCCTCCGTCGTATGACTCACCCGCGATGCAATGACTCATCTGCAGGAACAGATCAGCGCGGAATCGCTTATACAAAAATGTCAAGGCAACAATTGACGTCACACCCCGGAAAGAAAACCCCTATAAAAAGCCGATAGAGCAAACGCTAGTAGAGAGTATTAGAACAAATCTCTTCAGAGTATCAAGTAGTCTAGTTGTCTTTTAGTGCCCCAAAATAATATGTGAGTATTAGTTGTAAATTGTTGATAATAAATGTTTTGTTATATTAAGCTACGTCCCTTATTTCATGTTACTTAAATTATTACCGTAACAATATTTTCAGAGTCAATATTGGGTCGACAATTTAATGTTGAAGTTATAGCTGACATATATTTTGCATTTGGTAACGTAATTATAAAGTTTTCTCTTAATGCATTGTAGCAAGAAACTGAATTTGTATAAATTAAATAAGCAATCATAATGCAATTGGTAGTGTACCTTCGACAGTGCTTATTAGTCAATAATAAATTAAATTGTTCATAAATAAATGATATTTTTTGAACATTTATATGATCAACTTGGTCTTCTAACTGATACTGAATTAATTCTAAATTCCTTTTAACACTTTCCACTAAACTATGTATATTTGTTTGAATTATATCATAATTCTTATGTCTAATTAATAAATTTTCTAATTGTGACCACCTCTCTAGTTTTTAAAATTCAAATTAAATCGGTGGGTAAAATCAAATTATTTTTAACATGACCTTGAACTTTAAAGTTTTTACTGATAGTAATGTGAACTAATACTGGCTCAAACTGAATTATGTAGAATATTAATTGCTCAGGAGTTATGTCAACTTTCCAAACAGAATCAATACTAATTTTGTTTTTATAGAACACTGATAATTCTTCAAAACTGTTAATAATATCACCTTCTAACCACTGTTTTGTCCGGGATTCTTGTTGTTGTTTCAAATGTCTTGCTTCAGGGTTAGCAGGCAATATTTTCGTTATATATTTTGGTGCATCAGGAAACACAGTTGGATATGCAGAAGGAAGTAATATCGGATGATGTCTTGATGATGTTAAGTATGAAGATCCATCAACGCGCACTGACATCGGCCTTCACGAAACGTTGCCAAATCTCAACTATTCCGGCCTGTACTAAAGGCGGCCATGGCTAAGTGCAGAGAGTGAATTGAATGTTCTACTGCTCAAAGCCTAAGTTGAATTGCATGGATTACCCAGAAATCTTCCTTTTATGTACTGCTCAAGGTACAAAAAACTCTGTAACTCCAAACATAAGAAAAATTAAAAATCCTTAAATTGCAAACAAATCAAAAATTCTTGTACACAAATAATAACTCTTGTCTTGTAGTTTCGACTTCGGATGACAGCACTTCATCCTTGGATGTCTTGGAACTCGACTCCTGTTGTGTGAGGTTGTCATCCCAATGTTCCTGATCATCCTGGAGTACTTCTCGGAATCTCTGGTTGAACCAGCCTTTTGTTGTTGGCGAAAGCGTAACGTCAAGTATGTCAATTGACAAGTGTTTTAGTAATTTGTGTTAAAATAAAATTTCACAAGTGTTCTGGAACACACTAAGGTAAAGTACATTTTACTTAAATTATAATCAAAAATAATAAACCTAAACTAATTATATACAGGGTAGACATTTTAAAATATCAAAATAACATAGCAATGTGTTATTATCAAAGTGAAAATTTTTTGTGACCAATTCATGTATTATGAAATGACTTTATACCTATTTGTAAAACTGATAAACTAAAGTTTAATACAACTTCTAACAGCAAACGCTTTTAGAAAGAGTTCTATTCCAAATACTCCAGGCAGCGCCTTGAAATCTTAAAGTAAGTATAAAGTAGATCTGCCGAACGTTCTACTTTTCTTATTCTAATTGTGTTCACTCCGGGCAAGTAAGGCAACGCAATCTTATCTAAACCGTCTCGCAGTAAGCCCAGCCGGAACGCAAGAGTTTTACTAACTCTACTTTCGAGAATATTACCTACCGGGCCTGGAAAAAGACGTAAACACGCCGCAGGAATTAGGGTCTATCTAATTTTCTAATTAAACTGATAAACAGCGGGCGAATTACACCGCATTACGCAGGGATGTTATGGGGTTTAGTGAAGAGGAAGTTTCCTGAAGGCTGAAAGGAAAAACGGTGCGAAGTTTTTGTTAAGTTTTAACAAATGCAGGAATTATGACTCCATCCTTTATGAAATCTTTGAATTAGACTTCCTTCAAAAAAAATTCGCAAGAATTCGCAGCTGCAAAAATCAGGAGCTAACCTCAAACGCGGAAGTATACAAGTAGCACTTCTTCTGCATTGTATGGATGATGCCTGCATCGATATTTATAATACATTTAATCTCACAGCACAACAACAGAACAACTATGAATATGTGCTACAGCAATTTGATAATTATTTTATCCCCGTAAAAAATGAAAGTGTTAATTCGCACTTATTCTTTACTCGTTGTCAGCATGAGGGCGAAACATTTGACTCGTATCTCACAGAATTAAAACGATTGAGTGCAGATTGTAATTTCGGAGAAATAAAAGACAGATCGGGTGATTGCAGGCATAATAGATAAAAGATTGAAGGATCGCCTTCTTCGAGAGAGTGACCTTGATCTGAATAGAACAATTCAGATCTGTAAAGCAGCTGAGTTAGCAGAACAGCAAATCAAGAAATTCGACAATGTCGCAGAGGTCGCTTCGGTTAACAAGAAACCCAAGAATTATGGCAAGCAGAACTCAAAACCGAGTACGTTAGGGCAGCAACTATCATCAACCAGCACCAAGGACAGCAAACAGAAGAACACGATGCAGAGTTCAACGATGCAAAATCAAGAAGGAGAACAACAAGAATGTCAACGATGCGGCTACAGACATCCTTATCGGAAATGTCCTGCGTATGGGAAGAACTGAGGAAAATGTGGTAAAGTAGGCCATTTTAAAAGCAAATGTAAATTAAAAAAAAGAGGTTAAACTTGTAAACGCAGAAGTAGATAGTAGTAGTAAAATTAATATTTGTAGATAATCAAAACAAAGTCATATCATTTAAAATTGATACGGGTGCACGGGTGGATGTTTGTAAAGAATTAAAAGTTAAGAAAATAGAGAAATGAAATTTAATATTAAAAAACTATTCAGGTAAAATGATTGAGACTCTGGGAAAAATTAACTTAAATACTAAAATCAGAAACAGTGTCGAGAATATTCAGTTTCAAGTCTTTAGTGGTAAAGCAGCACCTATCATAGGTTTGCCAACAATAGAAAAAATGAAACTCATTAGTGGATCATCACCCAAAATGGCAAAAATACAGTTGGTGGAAAATGAAGGCACGTAAAGCTTTCTGGCAGGTACACGACATTTAATACTCCGTTTGCACGATATCATTTTAATAGATTACCATATGGTTTGAATTCCAGTCCAGCAGTTTTTCACGCAAAGCAAAGTTTTTGATGGAATTAAAAATGTAGCAACATATATTGATGATATTTTAATTTGGGCCGAGACAAAAGATAAATTGAAAGAAATAACACAAAGCGTTTTTTGATAGGCCTCGGGAATACAATGTTAAATTCAATCCAGCAAAGTTTGTATATGGAGTTGATAAAATAAAATATTTAGGACATGTGACAGGTGAGGGTATTAAACTGGATGTAGATAAGGTGGAAGCGATTTTAAAATTAGAAAAACCAAAGACTCAAGTAGAAGTGCAAAGGTTTTTAGTCATGATCAATTATTTATCTAAGTTTATTCCTAATGTATCGCAACACACGAGTAAATTGAGGAAATTAATAAGAAAAGACATGCCATTTATATGGAATGATGCGCACAATCGGGCATATGAAATGCTGAAGCAGTTAATATGTGAGCCACCGGTATTAGCATACTTTGATATTATTAAATCCATAGTATTGAGTGTTGATGCTTCAAGTGAAGGTCTAGGCTGTGTACTTCTCCAAAATAATAAACTAGTGGCTTATGGATCATCAGCGCTTACGCAGACTGAGAAGTCCTACAGCCAAATTGAAAAAGAATGTCTCGCAATATTGAATGGTTGTAACAAATTTTATCAGTATCTATGGGGTCAGCACTTCAAGGTTGAAACTGACCACAAGCCATTAAGAAGCCCTTGAATAAATGCCCTCCTCGTTTTGCAAAGAATGTTAATCAGTTTAGAATTAGTATATAAACCCGGTAAAGAGATTGTAATTGCAGATCACCCTAGCAGATCTTACATCAATGATAATGTAACTAAGAGAGAAATAGGAATTGAAGCGTATGTTGCTATGACAAATGAAAATTTAAATATAACAGATTGTAGATTAGAAGATTTAAGACGGAAAACTAGCGAAGATCGTGAACTACAGGAAGTAATAAGATATATAAAATCAGGGTGGCCTGAAAATAAAAGTGATGTCAATGAGCTTGTAAAACCATATTTCTCATTCCATGAAGAGTTGAGCGAGAGTAATGGTCTCGTACTTAAAAATACCCTTATTGTTGTTCCTAATAAGGCAAGAAAATTAATATTGGAGAAAATTCACTACGCACATTTAGGCATTGATAAGTGCAAGGCACTGGCAAAAAAGTCTTTGTTCTGGCCAGGAATGTCAAAGCATATTGAGGACTATGTAAGAAAATGCGGCATATGCAGTAGCTATCAACGAAACAATGTGAAAGAACCAATGATTACAAAGGAGATTCCTACCAGACCGTGGGAAGTTTTAGCTACAGACATATATTACCTGTTAGGTAAACATTTTGTACTAGTTGTTGATACATATAGCAAGTTGCATATAGAAATTGATAAATTAAACGATTTAACGTCACAGACGGTAATAGATTCGTTAAAAAAGATCTTTTCAAGACACGGTATACCAAAAGTATTATATTCAGATTCTGGAACCCAGTATACTAGTAGTAATTTTAGAAATTTCGCAAATGTTTGGGGATTTAAGCATGCGATTGTTACTCCCAAACATCATCAATCAAATGCTGTGGCTGAGAGGCATATACAAACAGTCAAAAGAATTCTAAAGAAAATCATACAAAAAGGGAAGGATAAAGAGATGGCACTAATGCAACTTCGCAATACACCAGTAGATGCAAGTGGTTCAACGCCATCTGAACTACTGTTTGGTAGACAAACCAGAAGTGTATTACCTTCAGTGCAGCATGAAGTCCAACGTCGAGATGATTACCATAAAGTTTTGAGAAAACGTCAACTTCGACAAAAAGCCTATTATGACACAGGGGCTAGAAAGTTAAGAGAGTTTAAAGCAGGTGATAAAGTAAAAATTCATAGTGAAGCTAATATGCTACCACATGCAAGTGGTATGATTGTTGGTCAAAGTGACAATCCCAGATCATATTATGTTAAGACTGAAGACGGACAAATCATTCATTGAAATAGACGAACCTTAAGTTTAGGTAACAAGTTTGAAGATAAAACAAGTCAGTTCGATGTTCCAATACTAGACAATACAGAAAGAATACTCAACCGAACTACGGAAAATCAAAAATCTGTGCAGAGTCCTAGACAGGCAAGGACACAGAGTGTAGAACCAAATCAACAGAATGTTTATTTATAAAAATTAGTTAAGTTTAGTTTATGTAAATTACTTAATTATGTTAATCGTAACGTTATTGCACAAAACATGTGTTAAAGTAAAAAGGGGAGATGTTACATAGGGCATTGTGTATGAAGCCAAGGGGTTGGCAACAGTGGACAGTGGCATACAAGATGGTGTCCCTAGTGATGTTGTATTTAGAAGTACACGAATAAAGTCCTTTGTACTTTCTAATAAGTGTGTTATTGAATACCACACGTTACAGTTATATGCCAAGGCATATTTTCATAACTCTCCTGGAAAAACGTCCTCGGACGAAATCCCTTTAAATAGTCGACGATTAGATCATTAGTGTTAGAAGTCAGAAGTCTTGTTTTATTGTGTAAGTGACTAAGCCATGTAAGTTGCCCTTAAAAGTATGTAAATAAATGTTTCGTTATACTAAGCTACGACCCTAATTTCAGTTACATGAATTATTATTTATTTCAACGTCTTTAGTCGCAAAGATCTTTTCAAAACAAATTTGCAGTTTGCTGTGAAAAAGCGGTGGCTTTATTAAAGTATCTGCCTTACGTTTCGATATGAAAAAAAAAAAAAACTGAAAAACTGAAATATGGTCAAGTCAAAATATGTTGTATGAGTAATAATAATGACAGCATTTCGTCAAAATTATAAAACCTGAAGGATGGAGATAACACGTAAAGCTTTTGGCCAGGTGATTTATTTTTCATCATTTAAAAACCACATCTACAGAAGTAATGACTGTAATGAGTCCAAACCTGAAACTATTTCATCGTAAAAAATGTAAGGCAATTTTAGTCCCGTCACCGGTAGAGTTATCTTCGTGAGAGGAGGAATCGGACGTCCATCTGATAGCTTAAACGAGCTTGGATATAAATGAATCACCGGAGAATCCATGCGGAAGCGCTCCACGTATTTTGTAATTAAGGCATCTATCTCAGTTTATAACGGTCAAAAAACTACCCGGTTTTTCACTATCAAAGCGGAATTTGCATTTTTTCTCGCTTCACTTTTGTAACCGAATTTAATTTCAAGGTCGATTCAATGTAATGCACGCACAATGGTGTTATCTTTCGCCGGAGCAAAACAAACATGTTACCGATGCCCGACCGCACTACCTGGCGTCACCCGTCCCTGTTTTGACGAGACAATCTTATCTGCTGCTCGTAAATTTCAGGTAGCCCACATGATGGCTTATGGAATATGACAACTGAAACAGTAGTAAACCGATGTGACAGGAGTTATTCTCCTACGAATCATCAGGAAGCAACGTATATTTTTAATTAAAAAAGAAAGAAAAAGGATAATTGAATTAATCGTTTCTCTAATAAATTAAACGCGTGTTTGGAAACTATTTCGAAAGAAATATTAGTAATGTAACACGCCGAGGTGCTACTATTGTTTGTTGCCTTTATAGACAACTAAATAAGTAATAAATGAATTCAAACAAATAAACAAATTTAAATTTATTAGCAAGTTAATTTACTGGCAACTGAAAAATTACCGTCTGCGAATTGAATGCGTAATTACCCAAGGGTAAGTCGGTCAGAAATTTCAAAGAAAAGAAAGGTCAGTTTTATGGTTCCATGCACTTCGTCTAGACCGATGGCTACCTGGCCCTACGGGACTTCTCTGCAATGCGTTAATACAACTACAATAAAACTACGCTCGGCGCCAGTTTTTCGGAGAAATTTCTGAGTTACCTTAATTGATATTTCTAAACAACTTTTAATAATTAAATGGCTCGTGATCGCTAATTCGGACGGATTCTACTTGTGTCGATAACCTGTTCTTATTTAATCCCGGTGAGACGGTTATAACTATGAGATAGCAGGAATTGGATACTTAAAAAATAAAAATGCGGACTTAAATTTAATTAATTTTATTTATTGCAAATCAAGGGAAAAAACTCCGGCTTCTTGGCGCTCTGCAGCCTTGAAGCATGAGTGTAAAAACCCTATTTTTTTATTACTGTACAAATGAAACACACACAAGAAAAATTGCGATCGTATAAGAAATACTATAGTATTAGTTTAACGGCTTTCTCGTTCGAATATCGTGGCGAACTAACTAATTCCACTTACACAACTGGTGGATTTTTTATGCTTGTCCCAAACAATATTTGTGTACTGACTATTCAATTTAAATGAATAATTAATTTGTTTTCAAAATTACGTTTATCTTGGTACTCGTGTTTAACACTTCAATCGTACTCGAAGACACGCTCTGTATACCAACCAGTGCACAGGGTGGCGTTGTGCCTACAGTGTACTTCCTTAATGAATGTAATTGATTAATTGATCAGATACTGGGGAAGTATGTGATACAAAATGCAACCCAGGCGATCAATCTGCGAGAGAATCAATAGTAATCGCTCGTTTTTCAGGGGAGCTCTCCTTTGGAGACGCAAATGGCCCGATTGTAATAACCTAATAACGCTGCGAAGTGGGGAGTCTAGCTCAACCGCTACTTTCGCTATTTTGAGGTGGAGGGTCAGTGCCTCTCGCTTTATTAATTAACCTCTGATTGCGTTGTTTCGACGATGATCTAACCTGTACGCAATGGCGTGTTTTGACCGTTTTATACGACGCTCTACTATGTGTAGTTATGGTCTTACGGTCTCAAAGCGGATTACTTCTAATTAACTACAGATCTCCCGACAAAGACTACACCTTGGTCCACACACAGAGTGTTGGTTTGGCCTCTTAATTTTACTGCCCTAGTAATACAACTGATTGGCCTTGATTTAGGTAATTAATCTGTGCTGGTCACACTGGGGTTTAGTGGCCGATCTGAACTTGCCTTAGACCAGTGGTAGGAAACAATCGATTTCACTGCGCAAATCGAAAAACACTTTGCTTGCGTGTTTTCAACTTGCCAGAGAATACCGAAAAAGGATTCACTAATTTTACGGAAATACTCTGTATATGAATTGCACGATAAATTGGAAACGTCGGCTGACTGCCCTGGTCGATTTAAATTACAGAAACGCCAAACAAACTAGTTTAATAATTTATATAACAATGGTCAATCAATGCCACTAATGTGGATGCAACTTGTTTTACTTTTAACTTTGGTTCGGATGCAAATTAAGACTAAGAATAAATTTCATAAACCAAGCAAGTACTGAAATTTATAGATTATGGAAATTTAATCATTTAACGCCACCAATTATGTAACGAATAAAATACAAATTAGAGCAAATTACCTAACTCCGTGCCGCGGGATAAGAATCCAAATTCACGCACAACACAAAATTTTAGATTCACTTCTCGATTAAATTACGCGTCACGACCGTGATATTTAATTGTATTTTTAATTGGCTCTCAAAACACTGATCTTTTATACAGACCGGACTAATTAGATTATACCCTCTAGTGAAAATAATTAAAGAAATTAGTAAGTAACTCAAAGCAAGCCGCCCAGCATGAATAGATACGACTGATCGTGTTCAAAGCGCGTGGCTATCTGCCTGTAATTTTTAAATTCATCTCCCAGCTGCCCCTAATTAATGCCCTTCCTTTGACCCGAAAACAAAATGCAAAATATACTTTGGCCAATCGGATCGCGTCCTGTGTTTAGAAAAAAGCACGCCCTCCCGGTTCCTGGAATCTGTTTTCGACTTCACGAGCCCACCCGGACTGTTCCACACGTGTTTTTTTTAAACTCTGTATCTCCTAAATTTTCAAATTATCCTGACGTTTTTATATTTCCTGTTTCTTGTTTAAGCGTCATTTTCAATGCTGTATTATCTTACTTTTACTTATGCGTATCGAATTGCAACTTTTAAAGAATAGCAGACTTGTATCCGAAACTCTCGTGACCAAAATTTATGACAGTCCCTTCAATGCCCATTGAGACGATCGCAAGTGCGATAGGATTTATGGCCTTTCGTGTTTGCTAGATGGTTATTGAAAGGACCCTGCCTTCTTTCCGGCCGGCAACTCGGCTCCAGTCTCTAATGAATGCATGTTTGTTTGTGATTTAAATTCTCAATTACATCAAGCGCATTCTATTTGTTTTATATACAAATTCGCGACCGTTTCAGTAACAATAATTAATCCGGAGAATTGATCCAAAACCGCAGTATTACAAATTAACTGCAACGATGGAGAGTGCATGGCGACATCCATTTCACGCTGGTCACCTAATTCCGGAAAGCTCGCTTGCTTTGAAGCTTTGAACATAATGCATAATCAGCTTCTCGGCTGTACACAGAAAACTCGACCCGATATAACCCTGTGAGCGGAAAGGGATCAAGGAGGTCGTTGCTTTCGTGTCGTGAATAACGTCGTTCTTAGGGCTTTTGTGTGGAAAAGTTCTTTAATTATGTGGTCGGGCGACGTGTATGTAATTATTAATTGCAAATTGCGATTATTCATATTTACGAGTTGTAAGTATTATATTAAGCTCAATACGTAAGTTAAATACTGTCACGATTACGAGAAATTTAGAAATTATTAATTGATTTAAAATGTTTTCGTAATCCTGAGTTATTTACTGAATCTGCACACTCCGCGAACCGGACTTCCAACGCTTTGTCGTTGAACTTACAGGTTCATCGGAGTTGCCGACGTAGTAAAATAACTGGAGCAATGTGTAACTGGTTTAACGAAAAAACAATTAGCTTGCGTTCCAAATAAATTGGTAACCGCATAAGAAATCCTGACACCACCTTTTCCGGATTAGTAACTACGCGTATCCACCGAATTTAGTGGACTTTTGGCCATGACGTCATGTACATCTTTAGTATATAAGACACACATTTGTTATAATATATTATCAGTTATCTGGTCGTCTTCAGAGGAATAACAGTAGCCGCAAAGCAGTGATAGTCGAAAGCAAGTGATCAAGTGAATAAGTGCACGAAGCGAGACTCTACGAGCCAAGGGCTGGCTTCGGAGGCCAGACCCACTCCAAGCTTAGATGCTATAATTAAGTAAGATTAGATTTATTAAAGTAGCATGAATGAGTAATAGATAATTTCGAATAAATATAAGTAAATATAAATCCGTGATAGTTAAATTATGTTTAAGGCTAAAGACAGTTTATTTTATAACATAGCGTTTAATAAAGACATTTTAGTTCTAACATAAAATAGCGTTCCATTTAATTTAAACAAAACTGGTAATACGTTAAACGTGACAATAAACGTACAATAAAAAGTCGCGAGGAAAAGGACTTGTTTTTCCAAAGGCTTTGCCATCATGAGTCAGGACTGACCTTTAAAATAAAACTGCGTTCGGAGAGTACCAGCTGCGTTTAGCGACACCAAACAGTCGCCGCGGTGATTCATCAAAGAAACCGGCCTACGCAAGCGTAACTAAAAGCGAACGATCCAGGCAAATCCAAACAGGGTTTTCCTTAATCGGAATTTCCGGTCTAAAATCATATAAATACGACGACAAGTGCTCCAAGCAAGACTTTACATAACCGGAATTTCCGGTCTAAATCCATATAAAAGACGACTGAGCTTTACGATAGATATCACATAGCCAGTAGTCGTGTGGTCGTATACATCCCCCACTGGAAGACTCTCTCCCGAGAAATATAATATTGAGTGTGTTTTTGTTTGTACAAGTAAAAGCTGCATACTATTTTTCAGGGGGGGCGTTTCTATTCCTGAGATAGTTACCACCTTGACAATGCTTTAATAAGTCATAACTTATTTTTACATTCGAGATTATGTTTAAAAATCCTCTTTGTATTCCAGTGTAAACATTAGCCTGTTTCTGCAGTGTTTAAACTTTTTAATTAAAAGCGGGCATCACACTCCGTTAAAATATATATGAAATTAATGTCGAGCGAGTTTATTAGCTTCGAGCTCTTTTGGCAGGCCTGATTACTTTGTGCCCCGCGACGATCAATAAATGCCAAACGGCAGAATTATCTGTGTTAACTGATAACGCAGATTATTTATTGCTGTTATTCGAACGGTCTGATGTTTCGCATGTAAAAAATGGGGCCAAGTTATCTGTTAGGCTTAAAATAGGTAGATCGTTTAAGGAAATTTATTCATGCCATAAATGACGATAAAATGTAATCTTCCCAACACCGACCATTTTTGTCTTTGCCTATTCTTTTCCTTTATAAAAGTAGCCAGTTTTATTATTCCCCCGACACTTGAATGTATGTACTTCCGAATATGGTCTTGATTTTTTTGTTTTGCTTTACGAAGTATGTAAATTTTGCTCAAGTAGTAAGGAACAGCTGCGAGTTCGAACGAAGCAAGAAAAATCCAGAGCCAAAAGTTACAACAATGTATTTCTTTATTTTCTTTAACAACTGCAGCAAATATCCAACTAATCGATAGCTTCCCCGAATTCAACGAGCACTTTCTTTATTGATTATAACATTTTCGTATTCGTATTTTGAATACGGTTCTATTACCCATTTTTCTTAAAGGTTGAAAAAAGTTATAGTTGCAGTTATTTTATTTTGTTGTGTTGACTCAACAAAGTTTAACTTGTGGGCATTAAATTTTGAATGGCTTCTTGCGCCATGCTTCTGGTTCATCCCTTTTCAAATATACCATGAAGATGAAGTTGTCTAGAAGGAAGTCGACAATTTTGAATTCATCAAAATCAAGAAAACCAATATAATTAGCAACAACTGGTCAAGAAGGAGGGCGATTTTAAGAAGTTGAAAGTAAGCAAACCAAAAAAGACGTAAATAGGAAAAGAAATTGGGGAAATTGTGAAGAAAAAAGGACGTGATGCAAGTTCTGAAGATTCTGGGGAAAAGCGATAGACTCACTCACTCAAGAAACAATCCAAAAGTAAAACAACAGAATTTCATTGCCAAACAAAACTTCAAGGCTTCAATACCACAGAAGAAGAAGAAGAGAAGATGCAGCGTCTTGAAAATTCCGACGAGAAGAAATGCAGGCTGTGAAGCAGGGGCTAAAGGAACAATCCAAAAGTAAATTTTATCATCAATAAATTTCCATACAATCGTCGCAGAACTTGAAAGGAACGAGACTAAGCTAGAATAATTTCTCGGAAGAGCTAGAATCTATTGCAAGACCAAAAGAAATCCGATGTAAATAGGCAACTATGGACCAAGAAGAAGGAAACTTTGAAGAAATGGAAGCAGACCGCGTTAGCAAAATTGAAGAAAGACCGAAAATACATCTTGAAGACACTTAGAAAAACGCCAAATTATAAAGTAGCGCACAAAAAATAGTCCAGATACCAAGAACCAAATTGATCTTTGCCAAAGGAAACTGAGTAAGAGCAAAATACAACTGGAAGAAGTAAATAGATATCCTTCGCGAAGTGTTCACGAGATCCAGAATATGATTGATTGTTACGTCAGAAACTTGTAAGAATGCCAGAAATATAAGACCAGAGAATGAGAGCTGATATGATGATCCAGAATTTACAGATGCAGTGCCTGAAGATGCTGATGAGAAACGAGATCCAATCTCCCAAATGAATGTCGTCCAACTTGAAAAGAATAGGTTGTAATGTGCCCAGAGATTAGGCTTGCTTGTTGACTGTTACCTACGTAAACAACAAAAATTGAAATTTATGATCCCTTAAGTACCCGTCTGGAACCCGTATTTCGCAGAACTCAGAGGGCACACCAGCTGTTAATATTAGACAGCATGCGGTCCAGTCTATACCTGAGTTTTAGGGCAGACGCCTACGTTATGGGGTTAGTGACCTATTTCGCCTACGGTGAATGCCCCCGGAATTCGGAATATTTATAATATTACCTAATTATGGCCCGATCGTCAATGTAACCCCGCAGGTACGTTGTGATAACCTGGTTCTTTTGGTACGAGCAGCGTAATAATTCTTTATAACAAGGAATTTGACTCTTTAAATAAAACACAACAATTAACTTTAATTAATTATTTATTGAAAAAGAAAAGAAAAAAAAGATGGGAAAAACTCCTGATATCCGCCTCTGTGGGATCGGAGATCTTGAGCGAAAAACCTTTGCGTTTCAAATCAACATAATTAATCAAAAATTACGTTTTTCAGAATGTACAGTATAAATCGTTTAACAGATTTCACTTTCGAATATCGGCGCGATCTACTTTCTTTCGATTCACACCACGTTGGTGGTTTCAATGTCTACACAGATGGTTGTTGGAGAATACAGCTCCTTAATTAGATTACTAATTAATTGAATGTCACATTAACTCGAGTCTTGGTACAGTGTTGGTCACTCTGATCGTACTCAAAGACTTGTTCTGCTTAATAAACCAACTAATCAAGTGTCTCAGTGGGACCACGGTGTACTTAATGAATGGAGTTAATTAATGAATTGATCAGATGTTTTGGGCGAAGTATGTGATACAAATGACGCTTTCAGCGATCAATTTGCAAGTAAACCTGATTAATAGGGTGCGTGTAGTGAGCCAAAACTTCTTCTACTACGTCATTCTGAAATCCCTTCGATCAATCAGGTTCGTAGTACTTATTTCACACGCACGCCTCCCCAAATGGCCCAACAGTATCAAGAGACCACTCTATGAACTTATCAGCAATGCACACTGCTTGTCCGTCGCCAGTGAAGTACCATAAATATTATTATCCATGTGTAAGAGCTGTCGTTTCCAAAGTATCTATCGTCTGACTGAAAAGGAACAGACCCCAGCGATAGGTCTCGACTCGCCCAGTAATTTGATATCTTCAAACACCTGGGACCATTTATCTACCTACAATTTTAAAGCGACGGATTGTGTACAAATCTAAGAAACCAATTTAACTTATGAGTAATTCGATATGCCCTTTCCGTTCATGTACATGTTACAGTGATTTTAGCGCGACCAACTTTGTACAGAAATTCGAAACACACAGATAAGGCTACTACACATGGCAGATTTACGGCTCTATGTGTGGTCTATCATTAACCGAAGGAACTGCACGTCGCATAGCTGTTTATCGCTTGAGGTACGGACATGTTTACGTTATCGAAGCGACCGTTTCAAGGCACAATTGAAAGAACTTTTAACCTTGGAAGTTTAAGAGCTTAAAATATTCACAAAATAATATGATGAGAAACATGATCTGGACAAGCGGTAGAAACGTAACTTTGGATGAAGTGAAAAAAAGACAGAAAGACAGAAAAATATTCGGTGGTGCTTCATGTACTCTCCCAACACTCCAAATCATGCAGCGATAATAGAGACGAAGCTTTTCGAAGGTTCAGATAAAAAAATTCTGAGGGCAAGTGAAAAAAAGGCAAAAAACATCCCTGAATGAAAGCCAGAAGAATAAAAGAAAGAAGAGAAAGTCAAGGTAGAAGAACTGTAGGGTGAAAAAGAAGAGAAATTGTAAGAGGAGGAGGAAAAAGAAGATTAGTCGATAATTAATTACTGACGTTATCTACCTTCTCGATTATTCCAGTAAGTTTCGAGTCGAACGCTAGATAGTTCTAGACGTTTGCTAGAAAATTCGAGGAAGAAAAGATCTCTACTGTAAAGGCTGGATGTTTAATATTCAACAGACATTCCGGTAACTTTGCATCAGTATTTTAATCTTTGCTTTTGCTTAATGATGATTGTCCCTCCAGGAAATATATCGGTCTCATATTTGACGTTAAAGTGACGACACCGTGTTCCATGTATTTCCGAATCTCTGGCTCACGTAAACACCGTTGTTCTAAGAAGCAACACTCAGTTCTCGCGCACCCCAATTTGTATTTACCTCACCCTGACCACCCTTAGATTTTAAGAAGTAGCGTTAGATCAGTTGTAGATGAGACGTTGAATAAATAAGTTCGTTATTACTTTGACTCTCATTCAATACACTCAATACAGTGAACCATTAGCAGAAACGTCGTAAAGGTGCTGAACAATCAGATAACAGCCCAAGACATCAACACTGGACTTGATACGGAATGTGACTCAAAATACTATTAGCTTTTATTTTGTATATTTGTATTATGTACAAGCTATATACTAAAACTATATAGATGAAACTTATGCACAGTGTGTCAAAAAGAATTGAATCAATGAGTATCGAAACGTTTGTTGAATTTACTACAATAGAATAAGTATTAACGATGTGTAATATTGTAACTACTAAAAGGTAAATAAATTAAATGTAAATAAAACATTGGGAAAACTCAAAAACTATTATAAAAGTATGTGTCTCAGATAGACAACGTTTGTCGCCCGTGTGAAACAAATTACGGTGATAAGTTATCACTTTGTAAACTATGTTTGAAGCGATGTAACGGTACCAACAGTTAAAAATAAAACGTACTTTAAATGTCCTGGGAATTTGCAAGGGATAGAAATGCACGGGCATGCCAAATTATTCATTCTGCTCGAATAAATCTCTTACTCTCGCGCAATTAAACGGGAAAACTCCCGACGTGTACTTTTATAATTTGGATGTTAAGTGGAGAAATGTAATTCAATTGTCGCACAACGAAACAAAACATTACAAATAAAGGCAAACACGAGCGGTAAATTTTTTTTTAATTGGCGACTCCAAAGAGCCAAACAGAATTTAAATACGTTAGGTAGGTATGTATTTTCTAATGATTGTTTATTTTTAATTAAAATTTGAAGCAGGGTTGTATGTATAAAATTAAGCAGTTCAAAGATGTTTTTCGGGAAGATTTCGGATTAAACATTCGGTTTTCTTAATAAGAGATGCGAAAACATCGGCTTTTCCCCCCGAAAGCTCACGGGTACGCCGAAAGTTGAGTTTACTTTCCGGGGTAATCGATTTTCAAAGAATTTTTATGCCGAACATCACGTCGTTATATACCTTCCGAATATGAAAGACGGAGTAAATATTTGACGTAGTTAATATTCTTCGAGCGATCGCTGCTTACTTTCGCAAGTATTAAAAGAAGAATGTTTAGAAACATTCTTTTGTGTCGTGGAAACTTTCATAAAAATTGGAAAATACTACTAATTCAGGAATTTTAAAAATCATACTTATCGAATAAATCTTTGTATTAACGAATAATAATAACAAAATAAAATTAAAATGCAAGAGTTTTATAAAAGAAAAAAAAGTTCTTCAAGTGGAATTTATGTATGTATACATATACAAGGATGTTAAACTTCTGATATGTGTTTCCTGCACTATTTGTCATTCCTAAATAATGAAATAGGTACACATGTGTATTGTGAACTGACACCTATCACTATCAGTGCTGTGCTAATCATTTATCACTCGATGTATTGGTTTATAATTTACAAATAAATCCATTACGCTAATTGAAGCTTCAACGCAACATTATATAAGACAGGATTCAACCTCCAAAACGATAAAATGAACTAAAAATACTGATTACAAAAGTAAGTGGTCCGAAAAGCTCTTCGGCACGGACGACATTCTTCCTCATTGTCTCGTCGTCCATCCCATAAAGCTCGAGGCGTTTTAGCTCATAAAATCAGATCTCATACGGGTACACAAAGTCTAAAGTATTGTGGCCCATCCATTTGCAGCGGCGCTACGTGTCAACCGGCGTTACGTAAATCACCGTAAAAACCTGAAACATGCTGTGACGAGCAATGCGGTGTCGTAAAATTTTGCGGCTGAAAAAGCGCACCGTGCACGTAACGGCTACAATGTCCGCTAACGTGGCCCATAAAACACCGTGACATTCGTCGTTGGCCTCCGGACCTTAGTTTTATCGGCGGTTTTTGTTAATTGCCTGATGGGATTTATCGCACAATCCGGAATTACGCTGTCCTGTATTGCACACCTCACGGCCTTGATATAGTCAGAATTAGGATAAAAATTCGTTACAGGCATTAAAAAAATCTATGACATAATAGGCAGGCCATAGGGCAGTAAGATCGATCGGGTGATTGTCCGATGGGTTGACATCCAATAAGTCTAGAGTATGAAACGGCCACGAAATTTGTTGTCAAATGTTGTTTAATTTCAAATAACAAACACGTGGCCAGATGTTCGGACCTGACGGCAGTAAAATTCGGCCGGATGCTTAGGGGCGCCGCGCTGTCCTTTCTCAAAAGCTTATATACCACCGAGCGAGTCTTTAGAATTCGATAACTTAGTGTCACCCAAGTTTAAATTAAATCTACTTGTCTCTACTTACCACGGCTCCAGGTGACAAGTCTGCCGATTCTAGATCAGCTGTGCCCCAGCTAGCAACAGTGGAAAAGGGGCAGGTTATCTCAACGATGGTAAGTTATAACGGGCGCCAGAAGACAATTTAAAAACAACTAATCGAAATTCGACTGGCCGACGTCTCCAATCGACCAAGTCGTGCAGAAAGGAAACTACTAAATAGAGACGAGACTTATTACCCACTGTGTGTATGAAAGTAGTTAAAATTAAAATCGTACTCAAGTTAATACAATTTATTACACAACTATAGAAATAAAAGAAACAGTTACACTAATGCGTTTAATTTCTAGCGTACCGTTGCCGTTGCTTTAAATTAAATCCGTTATTAAGAATGCATGCGCAACAAACACAGAAAAAGGTTACCTCGCGACCGATGTCATATACCGTCTGAAGTTGGCTGTCACTACGCCATCTAGTGGTCTTGTCAGAGTCGATGACTTCACAATGGCGTACTCACACGACGGGGAACGACAGACGGGCAACAAGAATTGTCGGAGCACCAACACGCGATGAACTGGGAAATCCCTCGCCTATACGCTTGCGGGGATGTCCTGGGCCTGCGCTGTAACTTGCGAAAAGCCAAGCAGAAAAGGGACAAGCCCGAACTAAAAAGCCTACGTGGAAGAAACGATATGCGTTAGCGGCCATTTTGATGGTGATATGCGTCGTTACATATTACCTGAGCGAACAGGAGCCTCAGGCTTGGTACGGAGATTAAAATACCTCCGCTCGGTGTTCGGCAGTGTCGAATGAATTTCCAGCCAAGCTGCGATTGATTTCTTCTCCAAAAGAGCAAGGAATCCGACAATTTTATCACACGCGAAAAGACACGTCCTTACAGCACAATGCTCGAACAACAAAAGAGAACGACCAAGCTGCTAAATCACGCAGATCGCCTTGAGGCAAGGGAATTACCAATGGTAGGCGGCTTGAAAGTCACATGGACCCCCAGAACCTATCAGAAATCAACGATCGCATCGTGCAGGTTTTCCCCCATAGCGCTGTAAAGGAGGGGTACCAGGGTTGCCACGGCGCGAAAACGAAATTATTAGTCGCTACTTTTTAGCGCTAAATTTAAAATGTAACATTAGGGCACCATGCAAATGGCACTACAGTCTCACAGACATCATAAAACAAGTCTGCTTGACATCTTGGCTGGTGTTCGTTTAGATTTTGTATGCATTTGGTCGCGCTAAATGGCAGATACAGGTCTAATCTAATTAAAGAGCAGAGCTCTCCAACAACTCTCTGTGTATGCACGGAACCACCAGCTGTGCGATTTGAAGTCAGTTAGGTCGCTCCGATAATCGAAGTGAAATCTGTTAAGCGAGTTCTACTGTACTTCCTGATAACCGTAAATTCGTTTTCTGTGTATTGATTTCAAACGCAAGGTTTTGCGCTCACTATATCAGAGCCCTCAGTGGCTGGTACAAGGAGTTTTTACCTTTTTTTGCAAAGAATCCTCTGCCTTCTCCTTCTTCTTCTTCTTCTTGGGCTATTGGAAAATACCGCCAGCAGTTGCTTAATTACAAAAAATTGCTAAATTTCCTCTTGAAAACATTTTGAAGAAAAAAAAAATTATTTTGCCAAACGATTGATAACCACAGAGCGGCCAGTTTTAGTTTTTTTTTTAATCAGAAGTAGACAGCTTGCCTTAAATGTTGAATGAATGTGAATAAGTAAATATAAAATAAATGTACAAGATTGCCTAAAAATAATTTGGATTCAATGGTTATGTTTTGGATGACCTTAAGTACAATCCAAGGTCATCCGTCTCTGATGATAACTTCATGGTTTCAAACGAAGTCTAATACATATATCGATTGGCAGGAGAAAAAGGGGGGGCTCCACCCACAACTACAAAGTTGTTATTTTTTATTTGCATCGTCTAGTGTTTAGGTTCCACTTCATTAAGGGCTCACAGGACCATTGGACAAGCTGGCGAGTCCGCCTCTGGTTGTACAAAAAAGAAATGGTGTACAAAAAAAAATGAAAAAGAGGCAGATTCCCCTGTCTTTGAGTCTTCGGGCTAATAGAAAAAATTTCTTTTCTTCATCTTCCTCTCAAAAGGGGATTTCCTTTTTTTTTAATGTAATACCTAAAGATTTGATAGATTTTTTAAAATCTGTGGTCAAGTAAAGAAAACTTGGATGAAGCTAAAGATAGAAACATTCAAAGTTAAAATAACCAAAAAAAAAAAAAGAAATCATAGGACAATCGAAATATTTAATTATCGTCGATTCGGTTGGTTGACGGACAAATGATTTATGCCGGGACAAAACATTCGTAGTTATTAAAAAAAAGGAAAGTAAAATGTGTATTTAATTACCGTGACATTTTTTGTTAACGATTTTTTAAATTTTAATGCGTCAAGAAAAATTGCCAGAAATATATGAATCGTTTAAGATTCAACAAATGACTAACGCCAGATGAAATTATTAAGTAAACAAATTTAAACGTTCACGGCGAATTGAATACTAACGGTGGCAGCATTCTCGCAAGTGAGATAACGAACCGTTACGTCACCGCATATTCGTTTTTCCTTTTACACAATATTAACCTTTGATTAACTGTCAACCGTGACAGATTGGTTGACAATTAATGTGCTAGAGGGAGAAACGGGTATGCGATGACGTAACGGTTCGCTGTCTCACTTGCGAGAATGCTGCCACCGTTAGTATTCAATTCACCGTGTTAAACGTTTAGATAATTGGTCAAGATTCGATCAATTTGTTGTCTTTTTAATTTTAATCATTTAATTTAATTGTTGACAGAATCTACAATCAAACACATGACTATCGTTTGAGCGAGAGGTTCGAACTTAAATAAAACTGCCTGACGCCCACGGAAACGATTTTCAGAATTTATCAACTGTTTCAGGTACTGTCACAATTGTTTCTCTCTTGACAAATATTGACAGAATTTTTTAAAATTTTGACTTTGTTAACAGAATCTGCAGGTAAACAAATCACTAACGCTGTAACAAGAGATTCGCAATTATTTATTATAAACAGATGCAAATGTCTACGTAATTCGGTCAATTTTTTTAAAATTTTTACGATTGTTGACAGAATCTACAGTCAGACAAATGACTAACGCCAGAACGAGAGATTCGAAATTATTAATTAAACAAATTCAAAGTTTTACGTAATTGTCAAGATTCGATCATTTTTTTTTAAATATTTTGACAATTGTTAACGGAATCTATATTCAACCAAATGATTGACGTCCATGTAACAATTAATCATTCTGAAAATTTATTCATCAATTGTTTCAAGGGCTAGCACCATTGTTTTTTTTTACAAATAGTGACATACTTTTTTTTAAATTTTGACGTTTGTTGACAGAATCTACAATCAAATAAATGACTAACGCCAGAACGTGAGATTCAAAATTATTAAATAAACAAATTCAAACATTTACATAATAATTGTCAAGATTCGATAATTTTTTTTAAATAATGACAATTTTTAGCAGGATCTACAATCAAACAAATTATGTACTAATAAAACAAATAACTGATGTCCATGGAAACGATTAACCTGATAACCGTAAATTTGTTTTCTGTGTATTGATTTCAAACGCAAGGTTTTGCGCTCACTATATCAGACCCCTCAGTGGCTGGTACAAGGAGTTTTTACCTTTTTTTTGCAATAAATAAATAATTAATTAAATCTAACGTCGCATTTTTATTAAACATAATTAGTTCCTTTCTTCTATCGCCGCACCAAAAGAACCAGGTTACCACAACGTAAGTCCAGATTCACAGCGATCACGAGATTATAATTATTATCAGTTTTATCGCGAGGTCCAACCGTAACACCATAAGTAATTCAAGAGAATAGTCTTAGCGCTGGCAAGTAGCAGGTATTTAAATTGGCAATAAATTTAGTTTGTTTTTGTTTGGATAGTTGTCCGTAAAGTCAGCAAACAAGGTGATACGTCAGTGTGTTACAAGTAGGGGAAAGGGGGGATGATTCAACCACTTTTTAGGTTTCTGCTCATAAAAGTTTTGATAAAGAAAAAAAAAATTCATTTTTTCGTTCATACTGCTTCCTTGTTACTTTGTCAATTGACTTACAACCACTGACGATAACAAAAATACAGGAATTTTAGGATATATGCAATAGGGAAAAACCTTGCAAATGGTTGAAACTGCCCCGTATAGGGGGTAGATTCAACCTTGTCCTGGGGTAGATTAAACCAGTAGCAAACACAATAGGTATTCGTTAAAATATAAAACTATTTATTCAAGTAATATGTAAAGCAATTTCCAGGAAAATTGTAAGTATATGTACGCCATTTTTACCGAACGTCCCAACCTCTAAAGTTGTATTTGAAACTAAACTTGCTGTTGGTCTTGCAGCTGTTGGCATTGGTAAAACAGCAACAATATCATCTCGTTCGACAATGGAAATGTCGTCAACATTGGTAAATACAAATGACCTGGAATTATTTCGTCGTCTTAAAAATTTCACCTCATAATCATTTAAATTTTTGGTAACTACTTTTCCAACGCATTGTGTAGTTTTAGAAGAAAATTTAATCAACACAAAATCTTCTTTTATTACAAAGTCAGTATCATTTAGACGTGGAAAATCGTTAAGTGATTCATCATCAGAATCGTGTACAGATATGTCAGATTCACTTGAGGAACTAACATCTTTCTGGGAAAATACATTTCTTTTAGTATTCTTGTGAGTAGTACCCTTTACTGCTTTCTTATTAATCTTTAAATATAATTTTCTATTTCTCTCCATTTCTAGGGATTCCTTTGCTTTCAATTCTGGAGTGGATGTATATATTTTTGATTTTGATTCTCTTTTTCTTTTGGTAGTTTTCTTCGGTTCATTAATTTTTGGAAATGGTCGACATTTTTGTAATGAGATGCTGTTTTCATTCGAAAAAGCAAGTCTATTGATTGGCTTCTTGAATGCGTTTGTTATATTATTAATCGAAAATGCACGGAAATATGCCAATTTACTCAATTCGCCAATATTTCTAATACTAAGTACTTTACCAGGATGATTAAGCAACCAATCATCATAGGCCACTGCCAAAGCAGATTTAAATGGTCCGTATACACCTACGTCTAAGGGTTGGAGACGGTGCGTGGTATGGGGTGGAAATGACAAAAGAGTTATTCCAGCTGTCCTGCATAATTTAATTGTTTCAACTGATGTATGCGACTCATGATTATCAATTAGTAATAAAATTCTCTTGTCTGGTGAACAGTTGGTGTATTGAATAATATGTGTGATAATTGTAGGAAACAGCTCTTTTGTCATCCAGCCAGATTTATTACCAAGTGCTAAACTTGATGCAGGGGCATCAGTTAAATATTCTTCACGATGTCTTATTCGTGGAAATATGTACACCGGAGGTACAGTTCCACCTAACGCATTTATGATACCAACAAACGTTACAAGCTCCCCCCTTTCACCAGAAGCAACCTGCCCAACTTGCTTTTTGCCTTTACTGGTTACAATTTTGATAGGTTTCATAACTGTTGTAATTCCCATCTCATCTAGGTTATAAATTTGATCTGGCCTGAATTTGTATTTATCCATTAAAGAGCTTTAATTGTTAAAAAATTCTTCAACACGATCTTTATTAAAAGCTGTGGATCTGATTAAACTTGTACTTTCTGGTTTTCTCAATGATAATTCCCTGTGCCTCATCATAAACCCCTTCATCCAATCAATGCCTAGAAAATAAAAGAAATCAATATTTAAAAAATTTGAAAGATTTTTAATCCTAAGTATAAATACCGGCAATTTTATTTTCGTTCCAAGAAGCAGGGTATTTACAATCAGGGATTATTTTCGCATACTCATACGCAAGCGTTCGAATCTGCCTGTATGATAAACCATAGTTAAGATCAGAAGACCTTTCGATATATTCAGCAAATTCTTTCTCTTCAATTTTAGTAAAAACTGGTTAACAGTGTATTTACTATGAAATTGTCGCTTTTCAGGTGGGTCCATTTCTGTTCCAGAATCGGAGTCGACGTTTTGTTCATTACGTTTAATTATATTCATAACCCTGCTCTGTAACGTGTTACGATTCACACCATAAATATTGGCCGCCACTCTAGTACTATGAATTTTATTCAGACAATCTTTCACAGCTTTTCTCATCATTCTTTCGTCTATATCAACTCTATTGGTTACACGGCTGTATTTACGAGGCATCTAAAACAACCACTGTACTTTCAACCACTGTGGGGTACATTCAACCACTGGTTGAAAGTACCCCACGAGCACTAGTTGAATGTACCCCACATGCAGCTAAGAACTAAAAATGTTTTTAAAACGGCCAATAAAGTTTTAGGTTTGAATTCGTATGGTCTTTGTTAGTATACATTAATTTAACTAGTACGTACATATTTTTATTTACAAATTAGCTATCTAGTGTCTAAAATATGAAAATGTGTAAATAACTAAAAAATCTTACCTTCAAACAATGAAAACGGTAAATATTTTTTATATTTTTTTCTAATCCATCAACACATACAACAACTTTCATAGAGAATGTGGTTGAGATGAGGAAGGCACTGCAGTATTAAGAAGGCGGGTGATTCAAATCACAACAAAAATAAATAGTCTGGTTGAATCATCCCCCCTTCCCCTATAAAATTTAAAAATGGCCGGAAGGGTCAGTATTATCAAGAGGCCGGACCAGTCTCGGATTGCCACCTGATTGATTGCGCCTGATCACAAGACACTCTGGCAAACAAGGTGTCGTCTTCTGAAATTGCTTTCGTTACATGTAATTTTCAAACCAAATTATTTATAGAACATCTGAGAGGAACATAGAATAAATTAATCGAGGTACTTAAACCTTTATCGAATTAAATACCCACATATTGCTACGTTATTCGTTATTGACAAATTTACTTGTTTTTAATAGTTTACTTTTAGGTGATAATTGTAAGCATAAAATAATATTTATTTCAGATTGCTACGGCTACAGATCGAAAAGAAAATCCAAACAATTTCACTCAAAGCCAAAAAAAAAGAAATAAAAGCTCCAGTTCTACATATCAACATGTTCTGAACTGTTAAGACGTTCTTTCGTTCACTTTACAAGAGGATAATATGGAAATTCGTTGCTGCTCAACACTCACTATCAAAATGGATCAGCCTGACAATGTTTTTAATAAGATCCGAAAATGCTTTCAGCTTGTCTAAGCAGTATCGGCAATAGGATAAAAGAATCTCGTACGCTTCGCCTGCCCAGCAGTTAATTCGACTGTACTTTAAAACAAAATTAAACGGCAACCTTTTAGTTGGAGCTTAATTAAATTAACGTCAAATTAATTGCTTACTTGCGTAATAGCAACAATTAATTTAGTCCGCCGAAATAAATGAAGCCCCGAGCAGAATTTTATCCTCGGATGGAAGGACCAGGTGCACTCGGCGCGAGCATAACTTAGCAAACATAATTAGGCAGATTTTAACTTTCACATTTCATCAATTTTATTATTGATGATGAACAGTAGCATTGCGTGGCTCTTAACTTGATTAATTCATTCGCGCTGTGCGCTGTTTCGAATGAACACGTTGCAGCGGAATGCCATTTGAAGGTTTTTAATCAAATTATTCCGTGATCGGCGAACCATTAAAACTAGGCAAAACGCTAGATCGGATTCAAACATGATCAAATTCAAGCTTTTCCATCGGAGCTTTTACACGTTTCAGGACGTACAACGCGTTCGTTATTTATTTACTTTCCAAAGGCTAACCCCGCAGCAGGACGATAAATTCGAATCTATTTTAACGCGTCTACGGGGTCCGATTCGTATTAATTATTCCCAAAAAAAGGTAAATATTACGCTTTCCGCCCGGAAAGGCGAGGGAATTCACGGAATCTCGGAGATGTTCGGGGAGATTAAATCGCGTGACTTTTCCTACGTGCCCTCCCAAGACGCCGAAAACAAATTTAAAGGAATCATCGGAGAATTTTGTTTTACAAACTAAATAAAGGAATTCCAGTAGGAAAAATAAGAGTATTTGAAAAAGTTCAAAATAAAACTGTTCCAAATATCTAATATTTTATAAAAACAATGTAATTAAAAAACAAATTAATAAATAATGTAATATAAGAACTAAAGCTAAATTTGTTTCAAAACAAAATTAAGTATTACATGTTTAGTTTAAAATAACAAACACATGCTCGTATTCTTGGTATTTTTCTTGCAAGCGATAAGCCAACAATCCAGGGCGACGTGCCGTCCCCTTTCAACTAATGATGGACCACAGCTAGCTATAAATCTGTCAGCAGAGTAACCTTTATCTTTGTATGTATTTCGAATTTCTGTACAAAAGCTGGTCGCCCTGAAATCGCTGATGCATGTACATTAGCGGAAAAAGCAAATCGAATTACGCTCAAGTTAAAGTGTTTTGTTTTTATCTGTTTCTTCTCAAAGTTGGCGTCATAATTCTGGGTCAGCTCAAGAAATCAAAGAGAAAAACAAACTGCAGATGGTGAGGTGCAGACGCGTTCAGTATGACAGTATTGAAGCACGTAATTTATAGGTGTTTATGAGAAAATGCATTCAGGGTGTGTGTTAGAATTAAAATCAACGATTACCATTGGTCGGTGGGTTTTTAAAAATCTATCTGGCAAGTCCGAGGGGGTGTTGTTAATTTTTACTTGCGGGATAGGAACACGAAAAACAGGCAGAGAGAGCATTGACGCTTTATCGAGAACGGTCCAGTTCAATTCTAAGGGTTTGGGTACAAAAAATCCGCACATTTTGTTTAAATAAATTTAATGAACTTGTAAAATATTTGAACAACATAACTACCTAGGATTAATTTATTAGATTTTAGACAACAGAGTCTGCACCACATCGGCTGGCTTGGCGAATTTTTGTCTTCACACGCTTCATCATATTGGAGTACACCGTTATTGGTATCTGCCGCAACTTCTGCTTTATTCGGACCTTTAATTCTTCCAGTGTAGAGGCTTCCCAGCCACCGGAATAAACATCTCGCTTTAAATGTCTCCAGAACCTTTCAATAGGTCTAAGTTGAGGAACATTCGGAACATTTCTTGATTTTGTAACATAGTTAATTTGAAGCTCATCATAAGTTGCTATAGCGTTCCTGGCGTAATGAGCAGTCGCCATGTCCGGCCAGAATATAAAATGTCCATCTGAATGTTTCTCTTTTATAAATTTTCTTAACCGAGTTCTTACGCATTCTCTTTTGGTAGATATCAGCATTAACGGAATTTCCAGAAGGGCAAATATAAACAGGTGAATGTCCTCTAGTCGAAATGGCAACCCAAACCAACAACTTTGAAACAAATTTTTTCTGCCTCTTGAAATATACCTACTTCTTTTTCCACATCTGTGCCCTCCTTACAATAGTAGTAACGATTATTTGCAGTATCACTTCCATCCATGGTAAAAAAAGATTCATCATCCATGATAACTTGCAGGCCATTAGAAGGCGAAAATTCGTTTTCGCTAAGTTTTCGGAGTTTAGTTTGTTGTTCGTTTATTTGTTTCTCTGTATATTTTGGTGCAATTTTTCTGGGTTTACGACGTACATTGCCTTCTTTAAGAATAGTACTCACTTATTTCTTATCAATTTTGAATTTACGACCCAATTTCCTGAGGGTAACGCCAAGCTTACCATGCGCTGCATCAATTAGAGCTCGTCTTTTCTTTTTGGGCATCTTCTTCGCTGGTCTTCCAGAACCAGGCCTTCTTGTAGCCGTAATTCCTAAGTCAATCTGCTGGCAAATATCATACGTCGTTCTTTTAGAAATACCCATTACGAAGAAATGGTTTACAGTGTAAGATTTTTTCAAGTGGCTGTGTTTCTTATAAAATTCGGCAATCAAGGATCGGTGTTGGTTTTCATTTAATGTTTTCATAACAGGAATCTTAAGAGCAAACCAGTCACAAAATACAATAATGTGACTTTGACAGGTGACAAATGAAATACTAGTGAAGCGCATCCGTCTGGTCACAGCTTGATATATCGCAAATTAAAGTTTGTGCGGATTTTTTGTCCCCAAACCCTTAGTTTGGCTTAGCTGTTTGTTTTCTTACGCGCTTGTAGTCTTTATTCATTTTATAGTTAAATCAGTTATTCCGGTACGGGTAAATAAAGTGTGTTGATAAAAAGGGCAATTGAAAACAAATCGTTACGCGTCGCGACGTGGGTGTATTTAACCAAGAGTGCTAAGTGCGTGAATGTACGCGATCCGCGGATTACGCGAACAGGTAATTTACACTTCTTTGTATACTTTCGTCACAGATTTGGTGGTGTCAATTGAGTGAGAATAATTTAAAATTGCATTAATTAGTGATTAGAGAGTCTGAAAGTTCCGCATTTCCATTGCTTTAGATAAATTTAATTAAACCATTTTATTTTCATTGAGCCGAGTCTTAAACTCCAACAAATATTGAACTTGGTAAAGTTTTGTCTCATTAATTATTAGATTAGTTCTGTGATTAACCAACCAGCAGCAGTTAACTATCCATCAAATATACCTGTAAATTCGTATACAGTGTATTCTAGAAATCGTCTTCCTTTGGAAATATTCTCTGCCAAATGGGAAACACGCTAACGGCTGTTTTCGATTTGTACCTACAGGGAAATCGCCATAGATATTCTCTGACTAAAAAATGAAAATAAGTCTCTGTGAAGCACTGGTACTTTCCCAATTCAATTTTTGTGATACTGTCTATGGCCCATGCATTGATTCTTCGGATAAATTGAGGATCCAAAAAGCGCAAAATGCCTGTCTAAGATTAATTTTTGGAATTCGTAAAAATCAGCATATTTCTCATAAATTACCTGAAGTTGGATGGCTAAATATGTCAAATCGTAGATATTTGCATTGTGCGTGTCTATACCATGGTATTATTCTGGAAAAGGCTCCAAAATATTTGTATAATAAAATCGAGTTTAGAAGTGATGTCCATCATCTGAATATTCGGTTTAAAGAGTTGCTAACGCCTCCTTCTCATAAGACAACATTTTTTGAAAGATCCTTTAGTTATAACATTGCTAAAATTTATAACGAAATACCGAATAGCTTAAAACTGTTGTCTAAAACCTCTTTTAAATTCGCACTCAAAAAGAAATTAATTCGAGAGCAGAGCTTTTAAATGTGTTTATGTTTATATGTTTATATTCTTTCATTCATTCATCGAAAATTGAATACTATTAATTACTGTGTAATTCTTTAATTTAAATTTTATTATATATGTGTATTATTACATTAACCATCGATATTCATGTATATAGGGTTATTATATTTATTATTTTAAGGGTAAGTGGGAGAACAGAAAACTGTCCTGGCAGTTCAGCTGAACTTATCCTTTTTCAATATTATACAGTTTACTTATATATGTATGTATGTACAAAATTCAGGATGGAAATAAAATTACTATTATTATTATTATTATTATTAAATAACTGGCTTGAGGCAAGTTATATCTGCCGCCGAAATCACGTGTGCCAGCACAATTTAACTCAGAAATCAAGACAATTAAATTGTCTCTACGAATTTCGTGAAATCACGAGATCAAAAAATTTGAACTACATATTCATAGCCATCTTCTTAACAAATTTCTATACACCCTGTATGTGTGTGGGCCAAACTGTGGTCTTTGCCGAGAGATTTGCCGGTTAATTAGAAGCGATTGCCGAGAGACTGAAAGTGCCAAAAATACTCATAGTGTAGTGCCAAAAAAAAACCAGTCAAACTGGGTTCTTGCGCTATAACTTAATTAGGTAGGTTTAGACGGCGAAAGAGCGACAAATAGAGGGACCTAAGGCAAGCGGGTACAAAGTACCACCCTCGACGCAAGGCGAAAGTAGTCGAGAAAAACTCCTAATCTTTCGACCTCAATTAAACGCTCTGGTGAGAAGAGTAGCGGCGTTCCCTACACTCCACTGTATTAATCAAGGTTAGCTAGAGATAGGGTTATACCACCACCTCCCACGGGAGTCCCTGAAAAACAGGTGATTGCTACTGATTTACTTGCAGATTGATCGCTGAAGGCGGCATTCTCTATCACATACGCCACCGAACGTCTAATTAATTTATCCCACTAATTAAGTACACTGTAGACCCATTGTGTCACATGTACGTTGGCTGACTGAACAGAACGAGTCTTAGAGTACGATTAAAGTGACAAACACCAAGATCAATTGAAGTTGAATGCTAATTAATTGTTAATTTAATTGAGGAGCAGAGTTCTCCTACGATTATCTGTGTGTTTTTAAACCACCAGCTGTGACAGAAGGCAGGTTAGACCGTCGATATTCGGAAAGTGAAATCGGTTGAGCTAATTAATTGTTAATTTAATTGAGGAACGATTATCTGTGTGTTCTAAACCACCAGCTGTGACAGAAGGCAGGTTAAACCGCCGATATTCGGAAAGTGAAATCGGTTGAGCGAATTACATCGTACTTCTGATCACTGTAAATGTTTCTTTGTTTCGTTGTATTGATTTCAAACGCAAGGGTTTTACGCTCACGATATCGGACCCCACAGAGGCTGATACAAGGAGTTTTTCCCATTTTTTTTTCTTCAATAAATAATTAATTAAATTTAATTGTTGCATTTTTATTTAACGTAGCTAATTCCTTTGTTCTGACGAGTTATTTACTTCTCGCACCAAAAGAATCAGGTTATCACAACGTAATTACGGGATTACATTGACGATTGGGCCATAATTATTACCAGCTACTGCACGAATTCCGGAGGGCATTGACCGTAAGCCCAAGTAGGTCACTAACCCTTAAACCTTAGCGCCTGCCATAAAGCCCTCAGGTAGAGACAGGACCCCATGCAGCTATAGTATTAACATCTGGGGAGCCTCTTTGAATTTTTCGAAAATCAGTGTTCCATACAGTTATTTAAGGGGCAATAAATTGTCGGTTTGTTTGGACAGTTTATTGCTTGTTTGCTTGTCCGGGAAGTAAACAAACAAAATGGTGTAAGTAGGCGCGTTACAATACTTATAATAATTCAGTTAAATTATTAGATAGCATAATTTGTGCAAATGTAAAATTTAAATGTAATCGAGGATTAGATGTCATACGAGACAATGCAAAACAATTTTATAAAGAGAAGAGTCAGCATTTGGCAAATCAATTAAAGCAGTTGTTAGTTTCTAATAACGTAACTAATGGGCAAATAAATTAATGTTTTCTCACCTAAACCATGGTACTAGGTACAGCGAGGCGGACGAATCCTTGGAGTTTGAGCGCGCACTATGACGTTCGATGGATGCTAATTGCGGCTTCGCACTCTGGGTGATGTTCTCGACCAAACTACTTGTAGTTATGTAATACGTATCGTGAAAACATTCGCCTTTTATATGGTTTATACCGGAAATTCCGATTAGGAAAAACTTGCAGCTGCTATTCTTCGAATGAAGTTTTATTGCAAAGGTCAATCATGACTTAAGATGGCAAAGCAAGTCTTTGTTTACATAATTTTTACATTTTAATTACATTTTATCGAATTTAACTTACGTATCGATTTCTTACAATAATATACAACAGATTTATATGTGTCATAATTCTGTAACTTCTAAATGGAACGAAAGATATAAATTTTGCAAGGTGCCAGCAAGAGCTTTATTAATTATTTAACTCGGCCGCTTTCCAAGAGTTAGTATAGATTACCAGGTATTAGAACGTAGGGTCGTTTTACATTGTACAACCAAACGGGTATTTTAAGCGTAGTTTATTATGCAGGAGTGACTTTTTTGGAGCAAACCTAACGGCGGTTAGACATAAAGAAAAAGGACGTAACCACTCAATATGTTTAGCCCTTTGTTTTCAACAATATGTAAACACGGAACTGCCCGAAGCGAGTTTGCTTATTTATCGAAATGGATTACTCTTTTTCGTTGAAAACAAAATCAGATATTTATACGCAGAACTTTTTCATAAATACGTGAATACGAATTCTTGTTATTACTGGGGATGCTGTTTTTTATTTTCCCATTCGAACTACTTCTTTCCTGCACTACAAAAGCGTATGTTGCTCGTATGCCATTTTTTTATGATGACATTTGAGAAAATGCTCAAGGTCGTAATAGCGTTTTCGATTCTCTACTCATGTTCCAACTTTGTTTGAACCTCAAATAATAATGGAAATATTCTCTGAGAGTGTGTGTGTTCTAGAGCATTTTCTCGAAGGTCATCATAAAAATACCTCATCAAGTTAGATTAAAAAAGATTCGCTTATAATAATAATAATAATAATAATAATAATAATAAATAATAATAATAAATAATAATAATAATAATAATAAATAATAATAATAAATGCCTTTATTTACTTGGCGGAGTTCAGCTAAGCTGCTCTTCCACTCAACCAACTACAAAGCTATGACAAAATTAGTAAATATTATAATATTTCCATATATATGTATATATACAGAAAGAACTATTGTATGTGCTAAAAATGAATGAATATAAATGAGAATGAAAATGAATGTGAATGTACGGTCATCGCTGCATTGAAAAGAGCTGATCCCGATATTTCTTTTTGAAAGTCGCAAGTGACAAAGACCTAATCTCATGTGACAATGTATTATACATTTTTACTGACCAAAAAGAAAATGATCTTTGAAAAAGTGAAGTTCGATGGGATGGAATATGCAACCCACTCGTGCGTCGTAAATGCCTTTCGTGGAGTAGAAATCTAGGGGTTAGCAATGAAACAAGATAAGACGGAGACGAGGTAATATACACTTTGTGAATTAAACATGTCATATGGAGTAACCTTCTGTTGGTCATATTAAGCCAATTAGCGTCTTTTATTTTAAGTGACACATGATCTCTCCTCCTCAAGCCATAGATAAAGCGAATACAGGAATTTTGCATTCTCTGTATCCTGAGACTAGTTATTGTATCTAAGCAGGGGCCATAGACAGTATCACAGTAATTGAAAAGAGATAATACTAAAGAGTTACACAGTTGAATTCTTAACATTGTAGGAGGACATTGCCGGTTCATATATAGGCGTTTTAATATCGAATAAGATTTTTGTATTAATTTGTTTACATGTTTTGTAAATCTTAAATTGGTATCCAAAATTACACCTAAGCTTTTAACTATTTCAACAAACGAAATTTTAGTATTATTAATATTTATACTCATACTGTCTGTGGCCCCCTGCCGATCTTTAGCCCTGCCAAAAATCATTGCCGATGATTTATGAGGATTTATACGTAACGAATGTTTGTTGGAGATATTAATTAAACGTTGAATGTCTTCATTGATTAAGATGGAAGATAAACCTAAATCGGAAGGCTTCAAACTCAAGTAAATTTGAGTATCATCAGCATAGCAGTGAGTCGAGCAAGATTTAATATGTGTATAAAAATCAGATGTGTACAGAGAATACAAAAGAGGCCCAAAAATTGATCCCTGTGGGGCTCCCGACTTTACAGCTTGAAAAGACGATATGGTGTTATTTATAAAAACAGCCTGTGTCCTATTGTTTAAATAAGATCGTATAAAGCTTACTACAAGATCGCTGCAGCCGAAATAATGTAATTTTGCGCACAATAAATCGTGGTTAATTGTATCGAAGGCCTTAGAGTAGTCAATCAGCACAAGAACGGTCAAATCTCCTCTGTCCGTGGCTTTCAAAATATCATCTGTGACTTTAAGTAAAGCCGTGCCTGTGCTATGTCCCGCTCTGAACCCAGATTGTATCGGAGGCAATATGTTGTTTGCATCTATATATGTCATAAACTGATTAACAGCAACTCTTTCTAGTACTTTAGACAAGACGGATAGCAAAGAAATGGGTCGTAAATCGTTGAAAGACTCAATATGCTTAACTTTGGCTACGGGCATAACTTCCAAGCATCTGGAAATTCACCATAATTTAAACAAAAATTTATAATATGCGTAATGTAAATACTAAGCCAAGGTAAACATAATTTTATCATGTGTAAAGAGATACCGTCATATCCACGTGCATTCGATTTGATGGAATTAATTACTTTTTCTATCGTGCCTTCAGAGACAGTATGAAAGGAGAATAAAATTTCATTATTGTTAAAACGATTGTTTAAATAATATGACAACGTGTCAACATCAGCCGGATTACTTAACTGATTCACCGTATTGAGAAAGAAATTATTAGTATCATCAGGGTTGCTGAAAGCATTCGGTAAAAGATCCTGAGATTGATTAGTAGTCACATTTAATGTCTTTAAGGTTTTCCACGTCAGTTTTTTGTTTACATATATATTCCAGATAAGCTTTTTTCTCTTGACGTATAGCCGTGGTGACAGTATTACGTAACAATTTGTAATAATTCCAATCGACAGTTCTTCTGGAATGCCTAAATTTGTTAAGCGCATTATTGCGTAATTTTATCATTTCTCGCACAACATTAGTAAGCCAAGGGGCTGGCGCCTTAGTTATTCTTATAGTTTTTAGAGGAGCATATGTGTTAAATAAAGCTAATATATTATTGTTTAAAAATTCAACTTTATCATTAATATCCGCAATGTCAAATATGTTGTTCCTAGGAATAGAACGTAGACTATCATAAAATCTTTGAAAATCTAAATTTCGTAAGTCTCGGTACGTATGCAAGCGTGCACGTGGAGAAGAGGTATTATAGTTCAAAATACAATAAACCAGTCTGTGATCTGAAAGATGCACATCAGTTACGCCCTTGTCAATTACAAGATTAGGATCAGTAATTAGTATGACATCTAACAAAGTACTACTATAGCTAGTTATCCGAGTCGACTCATCAACAATCTGTGAAAAACCGTATGAATCAATCAGCGATAAAAATTTTTTAACATTACTGTTGCCCAGATTAAATAGATTAATATTTAAGTCACCCGCGCATATGACCTCGTCTACCGTGCTTAGAACAGAAGTAATAGATGTTTCAAGATCTTGAAGAAATAAATTTACATTGCTGTTTGGAGGACGATACACCACTCCAACAGCTACAGATTTACCAGAAATTTCGAAAGCTATCCAACATTGTTCAATTGTGTCAATAAATTCAGAGTTAATCAACTTAAACTGTAAATGATTTTTAATATAAAAACCTACGCCTCCACCTCTTCCAGCTCTATCTTTACGAACCAAGTGAGATCCAGGTATATGAACTACATCGGAATTTATCTCTTCATGTAACCAGGTCTCGGTCACTGCAATTACATCATAATTATCTTCCAAAACTATATTTGAGAATTCTTCAAATCCTGTACACAACGACCATACGTACATTCAACGTAGCTAGTTTGAATAGCATAACGTGTTGTCCAGCCCGATAAAAAAGAAAATAAATGAAATGAAACCGTGGTTTATACCGTGTAGATAAGTACACTAAAATTTTAATTGATTCAATCAAAACCGAATTATATTGATTGGATAGATTATTATAATAAAGAACAAATAAGATAGTATTATACCAACTATTAATAACTAAATTAAAAAGAGAAATAGAAAACAAAAGAAAATATGAAATTATATAAATCAATCTGCTTCAATATTTTCATTCAAAAAGGTAAAAATAAATTTCCTAAATTACATTGCCAACAGAAAAGAATTTAGTTGTTTAATCCTAACAATAATAACACATAAGCAACAAGCGTAAAGCAATATTAATGTCGCAATCATTGAGTTAACAAAGCGTCGATGTCACTTGAATTGGCTTTGTGCACCTCACCGTTCTCACTCCAGAAGATAGGGCCATCCTTGGTCCATGTATGGGACGAGCCAAATTTTTTTATAGCTTCTCTTAGTGCCCTATGACGATAGTTTGTTAAGTCCTCACGTAATACCATTTTGCTACCTTTCAGCTTTCTTTTGGCCGCATAAACCTCTGCTCTTTTTCTATATGAGCAAAATTTGATTATAATTGCTCGAGGACTGTCATTGGAGATATTTACAGAGCCAATGCGATGGAAAACACACGTCCAACAACAAAAGACATAAATCTGACCTAAATAGTTGCAGAACTATTTCCACTATTTCGGATCGCAAGGATTACCAATTTTCTGTGCATGACGCGAACGTTGTTAAAGTTGTTTTGTGTCGGGGAGCGTTTCCCTGCCCGCATTTTGATATCTGTTCGGTCGGACTTCATATCCGTTTGAAACCGAATATCTAATAAATCCATTGGAACGGTCGCAGTGAACGCCGGCCAAATGTTTATTGCAAGCGCACGATGAATTACGACTCCGGTTGTTATCGGCCGTAAAAGGGATACGTTTGTTTCTTGGGGAGAAAAGAAAAGGAATTTCGAAGGAAATCCGTATTTAAATGAGCAGTAAAACTGCATTATCTTTATGCTTATTTAGGTACGTTTTATGGTTTACGTTATAAACAAAAAAAAACTTATTGATAGACTAAATCTAACTTATATTTCAAATCATAGTATACTAATTTCTTTAGATGTTTGCAATCTCTTTACATCAATACCTGCTTCTGAAAGTATTGAAATTGTTAATGATTTATTAATTTCTTCTAACTTATCAGATGAAGATACCAAATTCGTTAATTCTTTGTTAAAAATTACTCTTGATCAAAAATTTTTTGTTTTCAACAATAAATTTTATTCTCAAACAGATGGATTAGCAATGGGTTGTGGCTTCTCACCCCTTTTGGCAGATTTATTCATGGATAAATTAGAATCGGAATATTTTTCTTCAGTTAATTCTTGCAAAAATTATATTAAATTTTATGTTCGATATGTTGATGACATTCTTATTATTTATGACGGTCCATCTTCTTCTCTTATAAATCTTTTAGATGAATTTAACTCATTACATCCAAAAATTAAATTTACTTTAGAAAAAGAAGTTAATAATTCAATTAATTACTTAGATTTAACAATAACGAAATTTAATAACTCTCTTCAATATAAAATATTTCATAAAACTACACAAACATATAATTGCATAAATTTTAAGTCTTTTCATCCTTTCGAACATAAATTTGCTGCTTTTCAATCATTTTTTCATCGTTCTTTTTCTGTTCCTATGAATGAACTAAATTTTAGAAAAGAAATTAGTATAATCATCCAAATTGCTTATCTTAATGACTTTCCTATTAAACCAATACATAATATTTTTAACAAAATTAGAAATAAATTACTAAACAACATCATTTTCCCAACAATTACAGAAAATAATAATTCAATAAATAATTTTTTCTCTATTCCGTATGTGGGTACTTTGTCAGTCAAACTAAAGAAATTATTAAAAACATTAGGAATACAAATTTTATTTTCAAATCAAGTTAATTTCTCAAATTTATTTTGTAAAAATAAAGATCAGATTGATAATTTTTCCAAAAGCGGAGTTTATTCATTAAATTGTAATTCATGTCAAGCAGTATACATTGGACAAACTGGAAGAAGTCTTCAAATTAGAATTAAAGAACACTTACGATCTTTACGTTTAAATAAATCTGATTCTAGTTTTGCTAATCACCTTTTAGAAACTTCCCATAATTTTGACCCTACAATTAACACAAAATTATTACATAATTTTTTGAAAGGTACCAAATTAGATATCGCTGAAAATTTAGAAATATTTTTACATACTTTCTTATTTCCTAATGCTAGTCATAATGAACAAACTTTTTTCAACACAAATAATTTCTTTAGCTCGATTGATTGGAAATCTTGTGTTTGAATTCGTAACCTGTATCTAATAAAACACATAGCTAAATTTTACGTTCTTCAGATATTTATTTATTTATTATTTCATGACATTTTACAAAAAATACATACAACCTACATCTATTCTACACATAATTTAAAATCTTAATTTTATAAAATACCCGTAAGTAATTTTTATTGTTAACTTAATATTATATTTTACTATTATGTATTTTTTAACTTGAAGGTTTGATGCACTGAAGATGCCTTTATAGGTGAAACTAGTTTGCAATAAAGAACATTTGGAAATTATAGAAAAGAATATCTTTCTTAAATATTTATAACAGAATCTATAAACAGCATGGAGAATTCTACGCATAATTTAAAATCTTAATTTTATAAAATACCCGTAAGTAATTTTATTGTTAACTTAATATTATATTTTACTATTATGTATTTTTTAACTTGAAGGTTTGATACACTGAAGATGCCTTTATAGGTGAAACTAGTTTGTAATAAAGAAAATTTGGAAATTATAGAAAAGAATATCTTTCTTAAATATTTATAACAGAATCTATAAACAGCATGGAGAATTAATTAACAACATTAATAAAAAAAACTTTCGTTCTATTTACTTTTATAAATATTGTGACATGCTGCTTCTTCGCTGTGCTCGCCCGTTTCCCGCTAATGATGGACGACATTTCGAACACTTGTTATAACACTTTTAAATCACTGGTGGTTGTGAGCGTATGGCATAGTGATTAGAATGCCTATTCGCGCGATTTTACTTACGCGCCGCATAAGGGGCGGATGAAATAGTTTTCTGTTTGTTAGGAATTCTTTTTGTATTTTGTACTAAAAATATAAAGACGACTTAGAAATATACTTTTATAAAATAAAAATGATGAGGTAATTAAGTTCCTCGCAGGTTTGCCAATACCGCGAACATTTTACGATCTTCCGTTGTAGTAAAAATTTATATCGAAAATTTAATATAGTTGAAAACAGTTTTGCCGAAGTGTCATATCAAAAGCTAATCTCTAGGGGCACATAAAATTTACAGATTCAATAAGCCTAGTTTCCGGGGCGCGCTTAACCCCGAATTTATTACCCATAAAGACGGTGGTGCAATGTATCAATGCAGTTCTATTTTCTCGTAGGTACATTCCTTGCACTTTAAGTGAAAGATAAAGGAGGAAATTATACTGCGAGGACTTCAGTCGGTACGAAGATAAATTGCAGGTTTATTTGTTGATAAGATAGTGGCGAATGCATTCGAAAGCTTTAGAGTTTTACAATTTCTTCTTCGATGAAAGTAGCTTTTAGAGTAGAGAAAGTAGAGCTTTTTGGGTTAAATGTTTTATAGATTTTGATTAAACTTTTGTCCACCTATACATATAAAAAAAATTAATGATTGCATGGCAGTGAAGTGAAATGTTCACGCTTCATGTAGAACGTCCAAAAGGGGGAGAGCTTTAATCCGCATTCACTTCTACTGGCTATAGGCGTCGTTTATTGAATTTTGAAGTTGACTGGTTTTGGATGAAAACGTTTGCAGGTGGTGCCGTGTTAAATCAACTGAAACGAGCCCGCTATCGGAATGTAACGGTATCTAACCCTGCGAGGCTGAATTCATTCTCGTCCTCGACTTTAAACATTTAAGAACGATTTATGTTTCGGCTGCGATAACGAACGGGAGCTGCTTTGTCGATATTAATTCGAAGCTCTTCAAAGTTACTCGAACCAGAACGATAACAAGCAACTTACAGCCATTTATTTGCTTATCTCGTCCTGGACGTTTTAATTCGTGAATTTCGTTTCATAATTTCAAACAGGATCGCGTCTCTAATGAAGCATCCTCGCCGAGCACAATTCAGAATAGAAATGCGAACATTTCCTTTGTGTGTTTCAAAAATTAAAGCCCCCGCCTTTGAAGTCCGTCTGTTGATGGGTTTTCGATGAAAACGTTTTGGGAGCAACGACCTGTGTTTATCGTTACGATACGGAATCCGAGGATCATTTTTTTCCTCGCAAAGGAGAAAATACTGAAAATTTAATGACATTAACATCTAAGTAGATCTTTTTTTTGTGTGAATAATGCATGAAATATTACAGAAGTAATCCCATTAAAATATAGGCGTATCAATAATGTAATTTTCTTCTTCGCGGAACTTATTCAATTATTCGGAACTTCGCCTAACCCGCTCTCATTTCCGAGGGCGAGATTGTAAACGCGAAGTTTGTTTCTCATCGTCGTTGCGTTGTGTTGATAGAGTCTGTGCCTACCATTTTTAATGAGCGTAGTCCTCGAAAGGATCCTGCAAATGGAAAATGAAACGTTTAATATTTATTAACGAGCTTACATGTTCACTTTCAGTCTCGGTGTTGCATCCTCTGAGGATTGAGATTAATTGCTTCCTTTACCCGAACGAGCAAAAGAATCTTAAATATATTAGTTTTGCCCACGTTGTGCTAATGTTGATCTTTCTTAAGCAATCTTACCGATACCAGTGGCGGCGCGGCGTTTATTAAATTTTCAATAATCTCACCACAATAAGAGATAAACACAACGAGTAATTTATTTTATTTTATTTTTTCAGGTAACGTCTTCGTAATAGCGGCCATCCTCTTGGAGAGAAATCTCCAGAACGTGGCGAATTACTTGATCCTGTCTTTGGCAGTGGCGGACCTCCTGGTGGCTTGCCTAGTCATGCCACTGGGGGCCGTATACGAGGTCAGCCACGAGTGGACCCTCGGGCCGGAGCTCTGTGATATGTGGACGTCCAGCGACGTCCTTTGCTGCACCGCTTCCATACTTCACCTCGTAGCAATTGCATTAGACAGGTAAATATTACTTCACCCCGAGTAGTCGTAGTAACTACTATACTCGAAATGACTAATTAATATACTTTTTAGCTGGCGACTTCGCTAATTAGTCTAATAGAGTTAGCTGCAAACGATGATGCATTTGACGCGTTGCGCGCTCTTGTGTGTGCACATTTACTTTACGAGGACCGTATTCGCTGCTTTAATTTTATTTTTAATGATAAAAGGCTCTGTAATGCAAATTACAATTTTAAATCATCTTAAAACATATTCATATTTAATTTCAGTAATTATTGTATAGTTTATTCAGGATTAATTTATCTCCATTTATCTCATCGTAAACTTTTCTCAAATTTAAATATTTCTGTCCCTCGCCAAGCTTGTAAGTGAAAAATAGCCTTCTCTCGCGCGGTGGAATCATAATTCGCCTACACTTGCTGAAGAGGCAGAATTTTCTTAACTTGCCGATTTAAGGCTATTCAGAATGGTGCCAGCCGCACTAGGAATTAAAACGTTCCACGTAACGCCTATGCAGAAGACAATATTTTGTTTTTACTAACCATATTTTTTCGCACATACTGTATATACTTTAATGTACATTGTAGACACGCGCAATTATATAGTTAGATATAGCAATGCGTACTTCTAGTCATATTAAACAGAAAAGCACACAGATTACTAATTAAAACAGACTAACTAAATTGAAAGCATGTTTAACATTAATTGGATAGATTAGAATGGATTAGGCGAAGTGCCATACGACGATTTTATATTTTATCGTTAATCACAACATACTTGAACAATCGGTTTAAACGAAATAAGCTTGCAAGTCTTTTTTATTTTCTTCCTTCTTATGTTTTAAAGTTTTCAAAAGATTTTGCTTTAAAAACGAGTCACCAAAATAATTGTAAATATATGCACAGGGTTATTCGGTGATTATAAGGGGTGAGTCACGACCTACTAGCGAAACATCAAAATGTTATGCCACACCAAATGGAGAGTAAGTAAATCGGGGCCTTAATTTCCCAGAAGTTTTTGAAATGCGACCCTCAACTTTGAAGATGAATTAATTGTATGACAGCATTTCCATTCACCGTGCAACAAATTTTAACTTTGTGCTTCTTCCTTATTTATAATGGTATAGTTCTTCTTAACTTTCGCTTACTAATGACCAGCAACAGTCAGCGAACACTTCGCTGTTTTGTCTGCTCTGGTAAGGTTTTTTTCAATAGCAGCAATATCCTGATGAAACCGTTCTCTGTGTTCATCACTTACTTTGGCAAAATTTTTGGCAATTTTTAGCATCCTAATGCTTGGTCATTTCTTACTAGTTGATCAACCAGTTCGATGTAACCAGGGAATTTTTTGTTACCCAAGAGATGTTGTACTACCGCTTTAAATGAATTCCATGTCGCAAGTTCTAAATCATTCAAGGTTTCGTCTTTCATCAGAGTTCTTAACTGGGGTGCTACAAAAGTGCCCTCTTTAAGTTTTCCATCGCTCAAATTGGGAAATTTCTTCTTCAGGTACAAGAAATCTTCGCCTCCTTGTTCATGGCTTTCACGAAATTCTTCAGCAAGCCTAATTTAATGTGTAGTGGCGGCAATAGAATTTTATTTGCTTCAACCAGTGGTTGATGTACCACATTCTCATGGCCAGGCACATACCTGGGTAGCCAATACTTAACTACGTGATGAAAATTCTTTGCTCTGCTGTCCCTAGTTGTAATCCAAGTAACATAAGATCAGTACCAATTGTAGTTTTCGTAATTAATCTTTTTCAGAAGATGTGCGATATTTTCATACGACTCTTTCATATGTAGAGCGCAGCCAATAGGAACTGAAGGATGAGTGTTTCCTATATGAAAAAGAACTGCTTTCAAACTCAAATTGGACGAGTCTATGAAAAGATGCCATTCTTCTGGATTATGTTCATGTCCTAATGCCACCATCAAATTGACAATGTTATTGCAAAAAGAGAAGCCATCTTCAGTTCAATTCTCTTTCGGACAATTTTAAATCCCTAGCTAAGTCGCTGAGATCTAATTGTGATTAAGTGTGGCTTTTCTTCTTCAGGTGAAGGTACAAATTCCTCGTCAGTGTTTGACGATTCCAACACTTCTTCCTTCATAGTATTACGTTCTTCCCACAGAGTTGTAGTGGGTTTTAGGAACTAGCAAAGCGTCTGAATGATCCGATTCGAATAACTAATTTTCTTCTTATGATCGGTTGCATAGTTTCCTTGTTTTCTCCAAATCATTGAAATTCCAAATGGCATAACACTGCTCTTCTTATTAAGCCAAGTTCTCGAAGTAACTCTACAACGTACACAACATAAATACATATATAAGGGGCCCAAGATTTGTCCTGATGTCCAAGTTCTAATCCAAAATACGCTGCACACGCTTTTTCTATGAATGATGTAATTTTCTTCCTGTGTCGACGAATTATAAGTTCACCACAAACATTATAGAAAACTGTTTAGCTTGTTTACACAGGTTTGAGACACTTTGATAAGGTTTTTAGCTTATTCTGTTATACTGCTTTTATTATTTATTGCACTTAATTCGGCTTCTTATATGTATACCTGCAGAGAGAGGTTTGTTAAATCTGATTGAATATGAAAGAAAAAGGGGAAGAACATGTTGGAATCAACACTTTTTTATAAGCATTCTGCTGGGCAATAAATGATATAAAATAAGTCAATCCTTACGGAATATTTGATAATACGGTTTATTAAAAATTTTTCAAGAATGTGACCTGATAGAGTTTTAATAACTTTTTAGAAATACTATGAACACACAAATAAAACGCATCCATTATTATATAGGAAAAAATTCTTTGATGCGTAGTGTTATGTATATAAATTCCATTTTCATTATATTTGCCATTAACTGGATGACTTCTTTCTAAATTTTGAATATATTGCCAGCAATGGCACAGTTACCCCATGGGTAAGAAGCGAATGAAACGAGCCGATACACAGGCAACTCAAAACTTCGTAATGCACTGTACTCCGAAGTCTTTATTTGAATCTCCTTTTTCTCTCCCATATTTTATTGCCTCGTGATGCACTCTCCAGTTGCAGAGGCTCAAGTATACTTAACGTGACTTACGAATACTAAGTTTTGCTAATGAGTCGCGAATCACCCTGTATATATGAAAGAAGTGAAAGACTAAGTCCATGGATACATGAATATTGGTAACTCATATCGTATCAAAATACAAAAAAACACTGTTTTTAATAAGTGTCTACTAAACAGTTTTAGAGTGTAATTGTCTTTTTAAAATACTTCCACATCTATTGATAAATAAGTAACAACAAAATAACTTTAACAAATACATTTCAGGGTCATCAAATTTAAAAATAGTAATAATAATACTAAATGATCACTTTACCTTTCAAGACCATCGATTAAAATTTTTAATTGTAATAATTTATAACATACAGATTTTTTCTTTCCGAAATAATTTTATGTATCCTACTTAATAATAGATGGTGAAATTCATGTGAGTTCACAATTGTCCAGAATTAAAAGAGACTTCCATTAAACACATGAATTTCACTAAAATTGTAATTACTCAAGATTTAAGGAAATATCTTGTTGCTTTGTGAGTTTATAACAGTTGTACGTACCTAACTTTGTTCTTTTTGTATTGTTCCAAATCACTTTGTTGCAAGTTAAAATATTCCCCTAAATTTTTGAGTAATTTTTGAATTTCCTATGCGATAATTATAATATAAAGTAATGCTGAATTAATGTATTACTAATAATTGAAATAACTCTACTAGCACCTGGTTATCCAATCAGAAGTTATTGCTCGTATTTAGTTTATAATGTATCCTTCCTTTGAAGGATATTTTGGTAATCAGTGTAAAATGTGTGTATGTAAAAGCGCAAGACGTTCTGATCTCATCAAAACCGTAAAACTTTCCGCTCTCTGGTTATACGTACGAATAAGCAGCATTTAATTGGAAAATATATTATCGTGTTTTTGTTATTTTACAGTATTTTCGTAAGTAAATTGATGTAATTAAAAATTCAATTTTAATCACTCACATCACCGAGTATCCACCAAATAGTTTCTGCATCGGCAATATACTAATAATTTCGTTCGAAATTCGATTATCATCGCGCTTTATAAATGCAGCGTAAATCAATTCCCAAACTAGATTTTGTCTGGCAATATACATTATACATAGTTGCTGATGACGTACATATATTTTGCATTAATTCATTATTTATGCATGCTCGAATCGGTTTAGATGATAAAATCATACTTATGTTTAAATATTATTTTAGTTCTACACACATCATTTTTGTTAAAAGATTTTTAATGAATAATCACCGGGTGTTTTTTAAACAGGCGCAGAAATTTGAGGCCATCAATGGTCATTTTCGAATTTACAGCTGTTGAAAATCGGACAAGAATTAATGAATTGAAGTACATAGGATAAGAAGAAGAAGAAAGTATTTATTACGACAGTCGTATTAGTAAAATATTTAAATGCTTTGTATTATTTGCTAACAACAGTTTAATATTTGGAGACTGGTTGAGATATGCAGTTTCTGCTAGAACGTGGCTCGACGAACATTTTCCAGCGAAATAGTTTGACTAAAATGGATCTATGTGGTGGCTGTGGTACCTACCTAACTACAGTGTGTCCCAAAAAGTTTTATACAAATGGAGAAAAAGTTTATCTTACATATCACAAAAAAAAACTATTCTTTATAAAAAGCTCTGCATGACTTGTAGATCCATAATCAGGTACAAAATTTTTAAAAAATTGGCTGGAATACAGGGAAAATAAAAAATAATGATTTGGACGAAGAGCAAAATACGTTCACACTGTAGTGGAGAGCAAAATGTTCAATGAAATTGTGATTAAATAGCAAACTTGTAGATTATTGCACACTTGTAGATTATTGATATTTCCAGATAAAAATTGATAAAGAAGGTTATCAATGTTTTATAAAAATAAATTAACTAACAATTGCTGAAGTTTTTATTTTTTAATTTTTATCTGGGAATATCAATAATCTACAAGTGTGCATAATTTTTTGCTATTTAATCACAATTTCATTGAACATTTTGCATCTCCACTACAGTTTGAACGTATTTTGCTCTCCGTCCAAATAATTATTTTTTATTTTCCCTGTATTCCAGCCAATTTTTACAAAATTTTGTACCTGATTATGGATCTACAAGTCATGCAGAGCTTTTTATAAACAATAGTTTTTTTTGTGATATGTAAGATAAACTTTTTCTCCATTTGTATAAAACTTTTTGGGACACACTGTATATCAAAATAGTCGACCTTGAATAGATTGCGAAAATTGGTTGGTGATGGTGAACAACCTACCTGAAATTATGCCCAGCTCAGTGGAGATGGGAGTGGGCTACACAATAGGATCGTCGGTAGCTCGTTATCTAATTGTCAATTAAGAAAGTAGCGCCGTCTAGCGTTATATTTACTCCAGGTATAAGTAATACGTGTTACCGCTAGTACTACACACGTGAATGTAGCATATGAGTAGCCCTCAAGTTTGAAATTCCGCGTTTAAAAATATATTTTTATCAGTCAGCCTGTATATATCGAAATTGTCAGTCACACATAACGAAATCTAAAAGAAAAGTATGACAATTCACGACATTAAGTTTATTGATCGTTTTAAATGAAAATTACGTAAATATACGTTAATCACTTTAGATCGAAATAAAATTAAAATTCACAGAGCAAGTGTAACACGTAAACAAGTACAAGTTACATGTACATGTAGATGTACAAGTTATGAGCACCTGTCAGTTTGATAGTAGGAGGCGGTTATTAATTTTCTTTATGCAAATTATGACATGTTCTTAAGGAGCCGTGACTTGAAATATACAATTACAAAATTTTCAAGCCCTTGACTACTCATTATGCAGCGTAATTGATGATTAACCGAAGTAAGGAATCAAAGGTGTACGATACCGCTCGACGTTAAGTCCGGTCGTCTGATGCCATAAATCATGACACAAACTCTTTTAAACGGACATTAAATGGCGCATAAACACTTAACGTTTCGCAGTCGTTCGACAGCTTCGTCAGAAGTGAAAAATAAACAAGGTTGTCGACGGAAACTGAAAAGTAACTTGATTTTTTTTTAAATCTAAAAATAATTTGAACATTGTAAATGTTAAAAAATTGACAGATCTATATTCTATTTAAGGAATCGAGAAAACTACAAAATGTATCGTTTAAACTCGCAAAATCTGTACGTTTATTAATAGAATTCGACGACATTTTTATTTTACACATTTCTATAAAACGTCTTTTGAAAATATTAGACTCGTAATATAAAATATTAGTATTTTCAAAATCAAAATTATGGTCATTTTCTAATGAATGTTCTACAAGCATTGAATGATTTTGATTATTTTTTTGGATAAGATATTTATGTTGGTCTAGACGTTTTTTTAAATTTTGGCTTGTTTCTCCAATATAACATGAACTACAATTTAAACATTTAATTTCATAAACTACGTTAGGTTGTTTTAGTTTTGGTGTTTTGGTTTTTAAATTTGAGAAAATACTATGTTAAATTATTTACAGATTTGCTAACTAAAATTAAATTGTGTTTTTTGAATATGTGTTTAAATATGTCATATAGTGGTTCAATGTAAGGTAATGATATGTATTTTTTGTTTGAAGTTTGTTTATTATAGTCATAGTCATAGTTTATTCATACTTAGCCCTTACATAGGATGTACATATCAATTGGTGAATAACAAAATTAAACTTAACTTCCTAAGTATATTTCTAAATCCGAATCATCAAGAAACTCTGTAACAGAGTAGAACGCTTTTTTTAAGAGTAAAGCTTTCAGTGACCGCTTAAAAACATTGAAGCTTTTCTCTTTTAGTATTTTCGGCAGTTTATTAAACAGTTTCATGCCTATGTATGATGGCGTCTTTTCAAATTTTGCAGTCCGATGCTGTGCAACTACCAAAGAATCACCATGTCTCGTATTATAAGCATGAAAGTTGGAATTCCGCTCGTATTCTGCTATGTTGCGCCTTACATATATAAGACATTTATAAATATAAATCGACGGAAATGTCAGTATTTTATATTTAATAAAAGACGGTTTGCAAGATTCTTGACACCTTAAATTAAACATTACACGAATTACTCTTTTTTGTGAAATAAATACTCTAGTTTCATTATTGCCGTAGCCCCATAGTATTACATTATACGCTAAATAAGAATGAACCATGGAATAATATACTCTTAACAAGCACTCTTGGTCGACTGAACTTCTCAAGCGTAAAATGGCAAAACACGATCTGTTAATTCTTTTACAAACATTGTCTAACTGCTCATTCCAGTTCAGATTCTCATCTATGTGAATCCCCAGAAATTTCACAGACTGCACAGTTTTTACCAAATCGCCATTGATAATAAATACCTTATTACAACCAACAGTTCTGTTTTGAAATTGAATTATATTTGTTTTTTGAAAATTTACAATTAAATGATTTTTTGAGCACCAAGAATGAAATTGTTGGGTCACATCGGAAACTCTACTACTTAGTTCCTCAAGGCTCGCTGCTGAGACCGCCATAGTAGTGTCATCGGCAAACATCACCAAATGATTTACATCGATAAGCCTACCTAAGTCGTTCATAAATAATAGTAATAATAATTATTGTGGATTTTTGAATTTTGTAAATATTTAACACGATTTTTTATTACTGATTCTATAAGATTTATTGGATAAGAACTTTGAACAAGAGTCTTTTTTTATTAAATTTAAATTATCATAAATGAAAAGTTTATCTGAAAGTAAAACAGCTCGATCTGTTAAAGAAATAATTGTTGCAATTTTATAGTTTTTAGATGTGTACGAATGAAAATTAATATATCTACCTGACCACGTAGGTTTATGAAACCAATTCGTTATTAATTTGTTATTACGTCTGATGATATTCACATCTAGAAAACTTAGTGAATTGTTAATTTCTTTTTCTACTGTAAATTGTAATCTATTATGAAAAGAGTTAAATCTACTTAAAACAAAGTCTACTTTATCTGAAGGCAAAATCAGTAAAATATCATCGACGTAACGAAAATATAAAGTTAAATTGAAAGGTAATGAGTTAATGACACTTTTTTCTAGTTCCTGCATAACAATTTCAGCTAAAGCAGGCGATAAAGGAGAACTCATTGCTGTACCGAAAATCTGTTTATAAAATTTATCATTGAAAGCGAAATAAGATGTTTCAAAACATAAAGTAACAATTTCTAAAAAATTTCTTTGGAAATGTCTGTAAAATCTTTAATTTCTATCCACCTATCATTAATGCTTTTTAAAGCTAACTCTTTTGGAATGTTAGTAAACAAAGAAACAACATCTAAGGAAATTATAATACAGTTATTTGGTATATCTATGTTTTTCAATTTATCTACAAGTTCATAAGAATTTTTTATAAAGTATTCTGATTTACTAGTAACTTGAGTAAGAATTTTTGAAACAAATTTTGATAAGAAAAATAGAGAAGAACCTGTAGTAGAAACTATTGGACGAAGAGGTGTGTTAGGTTTGTGAATTTTTGGAATGCAGTATAATTTAGGAAATGTGGGATGCTGTACTTTAAGAGATTTAGCAATATTATTACTAATTTCAACAGATTTTTCTAACTTATTAATTATAATTATTATTATTCAAGTTACTTTTTCAGTTTCCGTTGACAACCCTGTTTATTTTGACAACATGTATATATTTTTCACTCCTGACGAAGCTGTCGAACGACTGCGAAACGTTAAGTGTTTATGCGCCATTTAGTGTCCGTTTAAAAGTGTTTGTGATACAATTTTCATCGGACAAAAAACAGCTTTAATTATAAATCATGTCGTTTACATCGAAGTCTCAAGAGAGGGCTTTGATCCTACATGCACGTCCGAACTTTCGCGGTGTTTGTTGGTAGTAGAACTAGATGACTCTCGTACGGTTTTTCTGTTTACTGCCTATCACCTGCTACAACTTGCCACGCATAACGTGAATTTGCCTCGTATAACGTGAAACTGCTCCGTATGACGTGAAACTGCCTCGTACAACGTGAAACTGCCCCGTACAACGTGCTAAAGGAAGAAACGTGACGATAAGTTTGGCAAATTCAAAGTTGAATCGGAAGACTTACCCCTTGTTTAAAGATAAGGGCCTATTAAAACCTGCGACACATCCGTTTGATTGTGTGATTGAAGTTGGAGTTCGTGACGTGAGTTTTATCTGCTACTTAAACCTTGGCGATATTCCAATCAACTTGCGAGTGTATAAAACTTTTGAGTGTATAAGATCCCCATTGACTGCTAGGTGGTCGAATTCGACACGAATCACATAAATTAGCTTCTACAGTAAACGAAAACACTCAGAAATGTCATGAACACCAATATGGAGATTTTAACACTAATTTTTATTTTCGAATCAATAAACAAACAAACGCCAACACGTTTCCTTTTGTTCCAAAACCTACACGCACGAGAAAAGAAACAAAAAGGTAGCCCCTAGATTTTGAATTCAGAATAGAGCGATCTGTGAAGCCAAAACAGAACTTTAGAGTTTGTTATCAAATACATAGACCATTAAATGAAGACAAATTTTAACTTTCCCTAAAATAAAATCGTTAAAGCGAAAACGAACCGTAACAGATTTATTTAAAAAAGCATCCTGGATTTTTTTAAATAAGTTCTCCAAACGGAAATTGTGATTTTGTACGGAAAAAGTCAAATCATTAAAATCATATTTATAATCTGAGCGGTAATCGTAAATCAGGATATTTATTCGATGCATGGAGATTAAGTTGTATTAGGGTGGCAAATATTAAGCAGATAACTTCTCGATCATATTTCACCGATAACACTAAGCTAACACGTGCGAAATTGGATAAGGAAATGCGCCTGTGTGATTAATACTTCCGGCAGCGATACATTACATATCGAACAGATGTAACATCGAACGTGACGTAACTGACTTTACATATTCTCGAAACAGCAATAAATCACACCGATTATGGGCCCCTCGTAAACGTTGATACTACGTAAAAAAAATGCGTAGGACTTCCGATGATAACTGATTTAGAATTTCTTCTAATTTTGTATCTGTTAGTTAAATCGCTTTCAGTCTCGATTTTTAAATATGAAATTTTTGAAAGGCTTATGCTTTCATTTCAGTATAATCTGAGAGAAAGATACGCGAAGATAGGTTTTTTTAAAGCAACATGAAACGTCACCTGTAATTCTTATCACGCCAACCTCCATCATCTGTCGCGTTCCGGAAAGCTGGTTTCCATATTCCGGATTCTGCCTTTCTAGTAAACTGTCTTGCAGAGATGAAAAATATTTCGGTGACGGTTATGCAAAGCGTAGATTTTCCGAATCAACGAAATCAGTTTTGTGCGCTTTTCAGCTGTGGCAGTCATTAGTCCTTTAGTTGGGTTACTTTTAAACAGAACAAAGTTTTTATTTCTCTGAGCATATAAATACATAGATGTAGCAGCGTAGTAAATTAAAAAAAAAAAATAGAACTGAAACTAATTGTAGTGTCTACCATTTGGAGGATAAAATATAGTAGTACCGAGCTAAGCTAAATTAGTTCAATTCTGTTAATTTCTCGTGTATCGCAAACTAATAATTCATTGCCAGTTGCGAATACCATCTCGCACTTCCACCACCGGTTCCTCCACCATAAAACGCCATTATTAATGCGAAATTTCTTGCGCACACACAACACGGGGCCCCTTGGAAATTACGGCCACCTATTTACTGACTGGCGCGTGTTTTATGCACGGCGATAAATTTCGCATGCGGAATTGAATCGCCTGTTTTGCTCGAAACTTTCCCGAAATAAATGTTTCATGTAATGCGGCGTCTCTAATTTGCGGTCTCGTAGCGCCAGCACCACGAGAACAACAAGAACAACGACCAACAAACCGGCACACGTGCAGCATCGCTTAAAAGACCGCTGGCTGGCGTATTTATATGTTTTCACGGCTCGTAAAGCAACCGATCCTGAACTTCGGTGCGGGAGCACCGACTTTGATATCGGAGTGATCGATAATCCCTAAAGTGAAGTAAACTTTTACGAGTTTATATTTTATATAGCCGGATGGAGAATTATTTTACGTCAGCTTTCTTCTAGCCATAATAAACTCGTATGGTATGAGAGAATGTCTTTTATGTTTTTTCTTTGGAGTAGACACTCTTTCTTGACAAGTCATTTTTCGTCATCCGAGGAAGGACAGGCTGAAAAGTTCATGTAAAGAAAATAAAAGTGTTTATTTTTCAACATATTCTCATGCTATCCCAATACATTTAGACCAACGATTATCCAAAGCCACTATGCCTTGATTAAAATTGAGAAGTCTCAAGTACTTCAAAATAGACGTTCATGGCAAAATTTCCTGTCTGTTTTTTTCAGATGTTGAAACAGGTGGTAGTCCGATGGTGCCAAGTCTAGGGAATCAAGACTTGGTTCCATTTCTCAAACAATTTAATTTGTGCAATAAATTGTATCAAAATTAAATTAAATTAAAGTCTGTCTGGAAAAATAGAACATGTTCTATCTCCAAACCGTATCTGCAGCCCAAAAAATTTCGTGTTTTAAATTTTTGTTGCTGTAATTGAACCAAATTTTGTATTTTTCAAGACATAGGGTAGTCTAAAATGTCCATAAGGGGGGTGCGGCAAATAACTTTGTATGGGGTTGTTTGTTATTTTCGTGAAAAGTTTGTGGTTTGAAGCCTTTGAAGCCCAAGTTCCTAAAAAAGGCATCCACGGGCAGCTTCTAATTTCGTCGTTGGTTGAAGATTTCTTGCCAGCTGAAGATGCGCTTGGAGTGCAGTAGTGAAAAACAAACTTCAGATGGTGAGGTACAGACGCGTTCCGTACGACAGTTTTGAAGCACGTAATTTATAGGTGTTTATGAGAAAATGCATTCAGGGCGTGTGTTAGAATTCAAATCAACGATTACCATTGGTCGGTGGGTTTTTAAAAATCTATCTGGCAAGTCCGAGGGGGTGTTGTTAATTTTTACTTGCGGGATAGGAACACGAAAAACAGGCATTTCCGTATTTCCATTGCTTTAGATAAATTTAATTAAACCATTTTATTTTCATTGAGTCGAGTTTCAAACTCCAACAAATATTGCACTTGGTAAAGTTTTGTCTCATTAATTATTAGATAAGTTCTGGGATTAACCAACCAGCAGCAGTTCATGTAAAGAAATCATCAAATCTACCTGTAAGTTCATATACAGTGTATTCTAGAAATCGTCTTCCTTTGGAGATATTCTCTGCCAAGTGGGAAACACGATAACGGCTGTTTTCGATTTGTACCTACAGGGAAATCGCCAATCTAAATCACTGGCTTGAGGCAAGTTATATCGAAAGACTGGGAAGTATGCCGTACTTGTTGATAAACAAAATTTTGTAAAATTTTATTCTAGGGTTATTCGGCAAGGTTGGGCTGAATTCTTAAAGACACTCTTTTGTTTTATGCCTTATAAGATCTGTCCACGAAAAAAAGTGCTCGCGTTAGCCGTGGAAAAATTGCAGTAAAACAAAAGGTAATCAATAATCACTTTGACAGCACATTGTCTAGATACTGAAAATTCATCTAAAGTGGAATTGCTTATAAACTGAAATACAACTAATGAAATGTCGTCAAGACAAGTCGAAACCCGGAAACCAATAGTGTACACGTACAACCAAAATAGGAATATACCTCAGTCGAAGTTAGCAAAATTTTTAGGAGTTGCGAAATCAACTGTTCAAAAGATGCTGACAAATTATAAATTGACGTTGTCCGTGGAAAGAAGAAAGGGTTCTGGAAGAAAATCGGGTCCAGTGGATAAATCAAAAGCAAAAAGGATAATGGAGCAGTTTAAGAAAAATCCAAGTCTTTCTGTCCGTGATGTTGCAAGGAAGTGTGGTGTATCAAAATCATATGTACAGAAAATTAAAGAATAAAGGATTGCGAACCTACAAAGTATCTACAGTTCCAAATCGCGACTCCACAAAGGAGCAGTTGTGTAAAATGCGTGCACGTAAATTGTATGAAAATTTTTTGACGAAAAGTGGCTGCATTTTAATGGACGATGAAACGTATGTAAAGGCCGATTTTAAACAACTACCGGGTCAACAGTTTTATGTTGCATATCGACGAGACGATGTTGCTGATAAATTTAAAACAAAAAAGGTGATAAATTTGCGAAGAAATTTCTTGTATGGCAAGCAATTTGCTCTTGCGGTCTGAAAACGGAGACATTTTTTACTTCTGGTACAATGAATCAAGAGGTGTACATAAAAGAGTGTTTATAAAAACGTCTCTTACCGCTAATTCGAAGTCACAAAGTCTCTGTGATATTTTGGCCTGATTTAGCGACTGCTCATTATGCTAAAGCTACCCTGGAGTGGTATTCAAACAATAACGTGACAGTTGTACCTAAAATTACCAATCCTCCAAATTGTCCAGAATTATGTCCCATTGAAAGATATTGGGCAACTGTTAAACGCAAATTGAAGAAGACGGAAAGGACTGCAACGGAGGAGAGAAATTTTAAACGAATGTGGAATGCGGCGAGTAAAACGGTAACTGCTAAAGATGTACAGACATTGATGGGAGGTATCAAAAGAAAAGTTAGGGTTTTCTTCCAAACTAAGTTGTAATTGCAAGAGCATGTTTTCAATTTATGACTTATTTAGTCGTGTATTTATTGATAATTAAATGAAGTTTTGATTAATTTTTTTTTCTTTTGTTATTTCCATTTTTTATTAACCATTTTTTTCGTGGACAGTCCTTATTTCAAAACAAAATTTGTTCCATCATCAGAGGCTCTGCGATTGTACAAGATATGCAGTTAGTAAAAAAAGTTTTTTTTAAAACATTAAAATGACTCACAACAGCTTGAGGGTAACAAGTAAAGTAGCACATTACAGTTTTCAAACAGTTAAAACATTATAAAACACGTTAAAATTAAGTGAAGAACAAACACAAAATTTGTAGGTTAATCATCAATGGCTGACACCACGCGCGGGAACCACATGGATCAAAGAGCAAACCACGTTCACAAACTTGGCGGCAATTTTGAAAATTAAAAAGTTTACAAAAAATTCTCTATTTTTGTTTTTTTTCCTTTTCCATTAAATTACAATAAATATTATTTAAATTTTATATGTCGGATTGTGCATTCATTGTATCAGAGTGAGTATAGATGTGAAACATTTCAATAAAAAGTCTTTTTTGTAGGTTGTTCTCAGTCATGATCACCTCCACATTGTCCAGTTTAATGTTATGATTAAATTCATTAATGTGGTTAACTAGAGAATGGGCATTATTGTTATGTTTGATGTCACTTTTGTGTTTCATTACACGTTGTTTTAAGTGTTGAGATGTCTGTCCAATGTAGACGTGGTCACACTGACAACAACCCACACGATAAATCACATTTCTTTTTAATTCGTTAGAGATAGGTTCCTTTACATTAGAAAAAAAGATTATTAACGATTTTGAATTTCGTGAAATCACGAGACCAAAAAATTTGAACTACATATTCATAGCCATCTTCTTAACAAATTTCTTTCACACCCTGTATGTGTGTGGGCCAAACTGTGGTCTTTGCCGAGAGATTTGCCGGTTAATTAGAAGCGATTGCCGAGAGACTGAAAGTGCCAAAAATACTCATAGTATAGTGCCAAAAAAAACAGTCAAACTAGGTTCTTGCGCTATAACTTAATTAGGTAGGTTTAGACGGCGAAAGAGCGACAAATAGAGGGACCTGAAACCCAGGCAAGCGAGTACAGAGTACCACCCTCGACGCAAGGCGAAAGTAGTCGAGAAAAGCTCCTACTATTTCGACCTCAATTAAACGCTCTGGTGAGAAGAGTAGCGGCGTTCCCTACACTCCACCGTATTAATCAGGTTAGCTAGAGATACACTTCTATACCATACACTTCTAGACTAAGTATTGCGCTCAGATATAATAATAATAATAATATGTCTTTATTTTCCGCCCACAATATACAATACATGATACAGAATACAGAATATACAATACTGGGAAAATCAAAAGGCGGAGTTCAGAATGATGGCTGCAGCAACCTGCAGTCATCTTCTGCTCTTCCGCTCATACCTTTATACTCTAAACATACAATAAAAAGAAAGGATTACCATTCAGTGATGCGCCGACAACAGAACAAAAAGATAGATAGCCGACTGCGAGTTATATTTGCCAAAAACTTTTGCCAACACATTGCCATGTAAACAAATGCTTCTTCAAGTTTCTTTTAAAAGCCTTACTTGAAAGATTCTTAAAATGAGATGGGAGCGTATTATATATGTTATATATGTTGTATGAGAAGCATCTCTTAAATAGAGCTGTATGATGTATGGGTGGTGTTATGAGTCCTTTGTTACGGATATTGATATTATGAGTATCAGTTCTAAATCTAATTTTTTGGTGCAAATAAGATGGTACCCCGCTAATTATAATATTATGATAAAGACACGCTGTCTGTAATATGTACCTTTTCCTCATGCTAAGCCATCCGATATCACTAAGTTTGTGACTTACGTGTTTAAACCTCCTTATTCCAAATATATATCTCAGATAAGAATTTTGAACTTTCTGGATGCGGTTTTGATCTCTGACATCGATAAACGGACCATATACAGAGACACAGTATGAGAAGTGTGATAAGACTAACGAGTTACATAACATGGTTTTAATTTTTGTAGATAGGTAGTGACGATGAGGGTATATTAATTTTAAAGTACTGTACGCCTGGCAAATATATTTTGAAATCTGATGCTTGTATCTAAATACATTATCCATTATTAAGCCTAAGTTTTTTGCACATTTAACAAGTGGGATGATTTCAGAATCAATACAAGGAATTAGTTCCTGTTGAACAAGGTTACAATCATTTTTCCTACCGAAAAGTAAAGCAACATATTTAGAAGCATTAATTTTTAATGAATGTTCTGAACAGGCAGAGGCAACTTTGCTGAGATCATTATTAATTTTGGCCAAAGCTTCGTTAGCAAGCTCTTTGTCAAAAGTGTACAGGAGCTGGGTGTCATCTGCATACATAAAAGGTTTGCAATTTTCAACTGATGATAATAAGTTTGTAGTGTAAATTGCAAATAAGAGTGGACCTAATACGGACCCTTGCGGGACCCCTCTTATTACATTTGTATCAGACGACACCCAATCCTTAAGTCTAACACACTGTGTTCTATCATTAAGGTAGCTTTTTAGTAGATTAATTGCATTACTAGTTAAGCCAATGTGGTGCAGGATAGATAATATCATATCGTGATTAATTGTATCAAACGCCTTACTAAGGTCAAGAAGAACTAGCAAGGATAATTTCTGTTTATCAGTGGCATTTAAAATATCATAAGTGACATTCATGAGCGCAGTAGCGCAACTATGACCCGGGCGAAATCCGGATTGGAATTCAGGTAATATCTTGTGTGTTCTTAAGTGCTCTCTCAATTGGTCATCGATGATTTTCTCAAAAACGTTAGATAAGATAGGTATTAAACTTATAGGTCTGAGACCTATGTAGGTATCAAGATTCTGCCAACATCAACGGCAGGAGGGTAAGGGGTTTACTGTTTACAAATGAACCTCGGCAGTGGCGGAGTGTCATTAGGGAGCAATTTTAAGTAAAATAAATACGTAATAAAAACATGCAGTCAAAGAAGCCTTTATTTAACAATTTCATGGTTCTCAAACAATATGTTCAGGAGTGTTTTTCATTTTTCCATATATTAATTATTATTATTATTTAAACTTGACGTTAGTTGTTTATTAGATGTAGTACCAAAAATGCTCACTTGTTCAACGCATTGTTGTTCTTCAGTTAACTGCACTGTAACAGCAGAAATGGTGTGAACGTTAGTTTCTTCACAGTCAACTTCTCCATATGTTTTCTCTTTATGCCCTGAAGTATAGTGGAAATTGAAGAACTGAAAATATCACTTTTGTATATATTTTTTAATTGTAAGTAATAATAATATCAGTAGATCTTATCAACTTACCTACTGGCTACAGAAGAACTTTCGTCTTGAACTTGAACACTACTACTTGACGAACATACATTCAGAGGATGTGCATTTTTTTTTAAACTGAACGGCCCCCAAATTGAACAGTGAAAGAATCGGGAGAAAAATGGTCTGAACAAAAGTAAATTTTTTCTGTCCACACTAATTCCAAACCCAACATTTCAAACCACAGTGACCTGAGATTGGGATCTCGGGGGAACCTATAACGTTTCATATTTGCATAAATCAGTAATATTCATTTCTTATAAAATCAACAATATTCACTCATTAAATTATTTTTTAACATCCCTGTCGGGGACGCTAATGTATTTTGTTTTGAATGAATAAGATTAATATACCACGTGTTACTTACAAATGATATGAACGTTGAGAAGCCTTTTCCCACTTTCGCGAACATACAAAACACACTTTCACCATTATTGTTTTTCTTTGATTAATTTTATACGAAATGATTAATTTCGAACACGAAAATAAGAAAACACCACTGCCGCTAGTGTCGAAACGAAACGAAAAGCCACGATGTATTAGAAACTAGCCAATGAAAACGTCGGATTTTGCGGAATCTTCTAAGGTCGAGTTTCGCTTGCAGTTGCACATTCCCCTTACCCCAACCTGTTATGTCGGCTGTAAACAAACTGAAAGCATACTCAGTCTAGAAGATGTGACGTCATTGGGTTATACCACCACCTCCCACGGGAGTCCCTGAAAAACAGGTGATTGCTACTGATTTACTTGCAGATTGATCGTTGAAGGCGGCATTATGTATCACATACGCCACCCGAATGTCTAATTAATTTATCCCACTAATTAAGTACTGTAGACCCATTGTATCACATGTACGTTGGTTGACTGAACAGAACGAGTCTTACCGTACGATTAAAGTGACAAACACTAGTACCAAGACCAACTGAAGTTGAATGCTAATTAATTGTTAATTTAATTGAGGAGCAGAGTTGTCCTACGATTATCTGTGTGTTTTTAAACCACCAGCTGTGACAGAAGGCAGGTTAGACCGTCGATATTCGGAAAGTGAAATCGGTTGAACGAATTACACTGTACTTCTGATCACTGTACATTTTTCTTTGTTTCGTTGTATTGATTTCAAACGCAAAGGTTTTACGCTCACGATATCAGACCCCACAGAGGCTACCAGGAGTTTGCTACCTACCTGCGCAGATAGGCAGAAGTTTATACACCGGAGCGGAATATTCCGGTGTTGCCAGCCAACTTCAGTGGGACGGGGGGTTCGAATCCAAAACGTGAAGGCCAACCCAAAAATAGGCGCCACTTAATTTTTTTTGAACAGGGAAAAAAAATGTGAAAAATTAAGAAAATACGATACGTCCAAAACACTTTAGATTTATTAAACAATTCATAAACAAAATAAAAGAAATAACTAGTCGATTCACGACATGAGAAACGCTTTACAAAATACAATGACTTTTGGTCGGATCCGAACTTCGCATTATTCTAATTTAAAATTATCCAAACAAGCAAAGAGATTGTCCTTAATTTAGCGCGAACGACGACGTTCGTCTACTTATATTCTATTCACAAAAGAAAGAAAACAATTATCGTTGATTAACGGAGGAGTGTACGCAACAAGTTACATGTTCAATTGCGGCAGCTTCAAAGGAGCAAACAAAAAAAAACATACGCGTGTTAATGCACATAAATAAATTGCAACAATCCGACCTGTTTTTCTCCGATGTCCTAATCGTTCGTCGGTATTTTCGCGGGAAACAGCGGCGTTGTTTAGTGAAGAACCGGCCTTCTCGTCAAGGGGGCGGGGACTTCCCAACGACGCAATTTCAGAGCAGTCGCAAAACCAGATCAGGGCCAAACTCCGTAACTTCCCGCGAAATAATTTACGCTAAAATAGCTCCTACTGAAATAACTCCTGATAAAAGCCTATAAACAAGGAAAGGAAACGAACGTAAGGGTCAAATCGAGAATAATTTCGTATAGAACTCACCCAGTATCTCAACTAGGCTGGAATAAGCCACGAAGCACGCGGCTTTCCTGTCTCTCAAGTGGATCAATCAAAGTCGGCAATTAGCCGTATACATGCACGTACATCCCTTCGATGCAATGGGCACACACACAAATATTTAACGGAAGAACGTGTGATCCACGAGGCTGATATAAGAGTTCTGAAGCGGCGGAATCATTCTCGTTCGACAGAAAAGGAAAGCATCTCATCGAGAGAGACACCTTCAAGTTTACCACTGGCGAATTTGCTCGGCACCAGCGAGGACCAATCGTCGAAAAGGGCAAAGGTCGCGAATAATACGCGGCGTGAAGTAGAACTTCGTTAAAATTTGACAAAACTCCTCACATACACGCGATTTCGACTCTCAGCAAGGATGGGTTAATTTTATAAAATGAATTTGTTTGTTTAATTGAAGGTTCTTTTAGCGACAACATGTTAGGGTGAAATTTTGAGGAAACTACGCCGGCGAGTTACGGTGCATTCCTACACCGAACGCAAGACGTAAAACGACGCGTTCCAAAAATAATCCGGAACGTCGGAATGTGCATATACAGGGTGTGTTTAGAACACAAATGAAAAATGAACTGTAACAAGTTTTTCCCATTTTTTTTCTTTTTTTTTCAATAAATAATTAATTAAATTTAATTGTTGCAATTTCATTTAACGTATCTAATTCCTTTGTTCTGACGAGTTATTTACTTCTCGCACCAAGAGAATCAGGTTATCACGACGTAATTACGGGGTTACATTGACGATCGGGCCATAATTAGGAAATATAATTATTAGCAGCTACTGCACGAATTCCGGAGGGCATTCACCGTAAGCCGAAGTAGGTCACTAACCCTTAAACCTTAGCGCCTGCCATAAAACCTCAGATAGAGACAGGACCGCGTGCGGCTGTAGTAAATTTAATTGTTGGATTTTTATTTAACTTATCTAATTTCTTTGTTCTAACGAGTTATTTGCTTCTCGCACCAAAGAATCCAAAAACCTGATAAAGTTTTGACATTTTTTTCACTGCGGGATCTCGTCTCGAATCTTCTTCAAGTTTCGGTTTTCGTGAAAGAATCAATTAATTCTCCCCACAGTTTGCATTCGGTAGTAAAGAAAAGGATCTCTTTCCGTGAGTGTTTTAGTTTTGCTTTAAAAATTTAATTAGGTCGTAAACGAAACGTTTTCGAAAATTTAACTCGAAGTGTCCTAAAAGTAAAAAAAAACCGTTGTAGTAATTCTGAAATATTTTATCGTTTCACGTTTAACGTCGCCTGTGTGTACACGTCGCAAACACTTACTAATGAGATATCCCTTAATTACACATACATAAAATTCCATTTCAGGCGCTTTGAAAAGATAAACGTTAACGAAATGAATTGCTTAATATTCCGAAAATATGTGTTATCTGCCTTTTCGCGCCGCTCAACGTATGAAAGCCAGTGACCCGGCAGAGGAGCTGTTGGTTGTTAACATGAGCGCAAAATGGGACTAATCTGGTAAAAGCTGGGCGGATGCGTTGTTTACGCGAATGCCGCGTGAAGATTTCGTTTTTAATCATTAACGCTACATTTAATCGCCATTTAACGCCGCCGCCTGTTATTTTAATGCCGGATTTCACCAGGGTGGTAATAATTTAGGACGTATGCCACCTTGAAGTGTGTACACGTTTATTATTTACAGCTAGCAGTGTTTTATGTTCGGAATTTAAGCCAAATGGTTGTTTGTTTTAGCCGAGTGTTTAAACGACCCGAAAAATTTGACAAAATACATATACAGAGTGATTGTTAATTAACCGAACAGAATGAAACCGCAATAAGAAGCGATGTCCGAGAGTATAAATTATTATAAACTTCCATCCTTTGTCATCCCCACCAACTCATCCAATTTTAATACTGATAATGATTAATAGCAGTTTAGATTAATTTCTGTACAAATTGTGGTCCAACAAGTCGGCTCTAGATCCAGATCATTACTCATTCAAGACGTGACAAGTTAGGAAGTAATATTAAACAAATTAATCTTTAAGGGAGGGATGATTTTATTCAGATGCGTATCAGATGTACATTTTGCTGGCCGTAATTAATTACTCCTTCCTATAAGTTTCTAAACTGACGTGATCGTTAGAATCGCCTAAAACGAAACGTAAAAATACGTTGTTGCAATTGATGCGAAAACCTTGTTATTCGGGGATTTTTAATTTAAAATTCAATTACCTCCGCGAATGCGCGAGACACCTCAAGAACTTTCCGCCGCTAGAAACTTCTAAATACCTCCATAATTTCGCGGCATTAGCGCACGAGAAGTACTTTCGACCAACTTAGCGCCGCCGTTCTTTCCGCGGAGCTAACTTTAATAAAAGGATCATTATACACCCCCGGCCTCGAGTTTCAAGTTTTCTTTTGTGCTCGTAGACACATATCTGCAAATTACTCGACGCTTTCACGACATTACGTTACGAAGCCGCCTCACATGATACCTCTTACCCCTAAACGTTGTTTAAGACCTCCCGTGATATTCGATAGAAGTTTCCTATAACTGCAGGATAACTGCGAAATTAATGGCGCGAGAAGAGGAAACCGGAGGGTCCTAAGTGATTTGGAGTGAAACGATAACAGTTCTCAAAGTACAAAAAACCTTTCTGGTATAATTAAATAACATGTGATCATATCATTTTCTTAAAGTAAAATAGTGTTTGTAAAGTCAAACTCAACCGAAAGCAAAGGATATAATAATGAAGGACTAATCGAGCCAGGGCTTTTTCTCTACGACTATAAAATAAGTGGCTTTTTACAAACAAGTGCTCCAGCTACCGCAAACCTTTAATGCAGCTCTATAAACTATGCCCCTAATGATGTTCTACAGGGGGAGTTCGACGGGGATAAATCGAGCGAAGCCTTTGTGGTTGGTCCTCCCCCTTTCTATTCACTTTTCAAGAGCACTATTCAAATCAAGCGAAATGCAACCAATGGACCTGAGACCCATTTGCAAGTGCATTCGCTTCGGAAATGATGACGGCGACGCAAACTTTATATTACAGGTTCCCTATCGCTCGTATAAGAGGTAAACATTTTTCTAATAGCAAGGACATATTAGCTCAATCGTTACCATTTTTGTTCTTCTTCAAAAATTAGATGACACAAAGATTTTTTTTTTTAAATAATGTTATAACCAAAGGAATGCATGTTTTACATTAAAGTACATTAGCATTTGGTGGTTGTTGCAGTTTACCCACAAATATTTGTCTCATTAGCCAAATCACTCACCGGGCGGCGCTTAACGAAACAACAACGTTCGCTCGTAATCACCAACACGTTTGAAATAATTACGGACGAGAGAGTAGAGCATTCCGAAGCAGCATGCATTTAATGACAGTAAAATTTAATATCCCCGAGTATAGAGAAGACATTTACGTGCGTTGCATTATTCAGAATGCAAATACGAACATTAAAGTAAGCTTTAACATGCGGACAGTTGCGGCTCAGATATCGGATATACGTAACATGTTGGGAAATTGCGCGGCGTGTGAATATTCATGGGATTCGACATTATTAATGTTGTATTTTCGGCCTTAAACTCGTTCGTCCACGCCGAATTTCCTGCGAGCAAGTAAAAATTGCTTTACATAAATATTACTAGCCCGAAACATAACCAGGCTACCGTTCAAATTACTAAAACCCGTCGTTGGAGAATATGGATATAAATGACGCTTGTCACATTCAGAGATGAAAATAGTTTTTTTTTTTTTGACGAATATAAATGTAGGTGCTCCATGAAAATAAGGGGCCGTCTGTTCGTTTGAGTAAATTAAAATGAAAACTCTGGAAACTGCCTCACGGTTCTTTATATTGTTACGGGAGATTTTGAATAAGGGACGTAGCCAAATTAAATATTACATTTATTTAAAGTACATAAATAAATAAATTCCTTTATTGTACGTAGCCAATTACAAGAATGGATGTACACGTCATTCAATACAATAAGAGAATCATAAACAGGACTCAAAAACTAAAAATGAAAACACTAAGAAAAAAAAAGAGTCAGAGTACTTTATCTGTTAGAAATTCAGCGACTGAGTAGTAGGCTTTGCCTAAAAGTATTTTCTTAATTGTGCGCTTAAAAGTTAAGGAATCAGCAGTTTGCAACGAATGGGGCAATTTATTAAAAAACTTCCTGCCCATAAAACTAGGGGAATTTTCAAATTTGGTGGAATTATGACCGGGGACAGAGAATGAGTTTTTTGATCGCGTGTTGTAATCATGAAAATGAGAATTTGTAAAAAATTTACCACCATTAGCTTTAATAAATTGTAAACATTTATATATGTAAATTGCAGGGAACGTTAGCAATCTGTGTTTCCTGAACGTATCTCTACATGATTGCCTGGACTTCAAATTAAATATCAGGCGAATTAGTTTCTTTTGAGCAATGAAAACTCTCGAGCAGTTAGTCGCATTGCCCCAAAGAATTACATTGTATGTTAAATAACTGTAACCCAAAGCATAGTACGTGGCGAGCAACTGATCGTTGTTAATAGCGGTTTTTAAATGTAGGATGGCAAAATGAGTTCTATTCAGATGTTTGCACACATAATTAATTTGTTCATGCCAGTTAAGCTGCTCGTCGACAAAAATGCCGAGAAGTTTAGTGGAGGGTTTGGTAGCAATTGATGTGCCGTTTACATTATACTCTGTGCCGCCGGGATTCTTTCTATTGTAGAATTGTAAAACGCACGTTTTACTGAGATTGAGAATAAGTCTATTCTTGAGGCACCAATCGCCAAATTGTGCGGAGACGTCGACTACCTTAATTCGGAGTTCCTCAAGAGTCCGTGCAGAGACAGCCATGGATGTGTCGTCAGCAAATATAGTGATATGATCAGAATTAACATAATCAACGACGTCGTTAATATATAACAAAAAGATAAGAGGTCCCAGCACGGACCCTTGAGGAACTCCGTAATCTACATCATATTCTGATGAACAATGATTGCCAATTTTAACACAAAGTTTGCGGGCGTTTAGATACGACAGAAACCAATTTAAAACATTACCTCTAATGCCTATATTATATAATTTAGCGCAGATGAAAGCGATATTAAGACAATCAAAGGCACGGGTTAGGTCGAAAAAGAGGCCCGCGACGAAGTGACCATCATCGACATTTTTATATATGAACTCGAGAAAATTAGTCGCGGCTCCCTCAGTCGATCTACCCGTGCAAAAGCCGTATTGACAGTTACATAGCAAATTACATTTATCTATGAACGTTAGTAAACGATTGTACATTATTTTCTCGAAAACTTTGGATATACAACTAAGTAAAGCAATAGGTCGATCTTGTGGGCGTCATTTTTCTTAAAGATAGCTACAACAATCTCAGTCTTTAAGAGATTTGGAAATACATCAAACTCCACTGAACTATTGATAATGCCGGCTAACGGAGCTGAAATTTGTTGGACTATAGTTTTGAGCACATGTACCGATATATTGTCAATTCCACAACTACTTGTATTTTTTAAATTATTTACAATTTTAGCTACTTCAGCTGAGTCAGTCGGCAAAAAGGCAAAAGTTTTGGGATTAAAGTGACTACTTGTGCAAGGAACAGCAGGGCTAGATCCAAAAGAATTTGTGAGAAAATGCTCGGCAACTGTCGAAAAATGGTTGGCAAAGAGTTCCGCCACTTCTAACGGTTGTGATACGGACACGTCATTAGAACAATGTCAGTGTTGCGTTTAGTCCGACCAAGTCTTTCATTTATTATCTTCCAGGTTGCTTTTTGTTTATTGTGCGAATTGTCAATTATGTTGCTAAAGAATTGCTTTTTAGTTTCAGAAATTAGTGTGTTATATGCTTTTTTCTTTTGCTTGTAAATTTCGTGCAATTGGGGAATATCAAAATTCTGTTTGAGCCAATGCAAATTTTTTAGCTCATTGCCAGCGGTCATGACAGTGTTGTTTATCCACCTGGAAGAGTATGGTTTTTTGATCGTTTTTTTAATAGACAGTGAAGCGTCGATTTCACTACGCAGTTCGTTCATGAAAGCGTTAAAAACTTCCTCAACATTTTGAGGGCTACGAATTGTATAACAATAATTAAAGTTATGCTTAGCTAAGAGATTCCGCAGTAATTTTAGGTATACATTGTTAACGTTACGACAATATATAGGTGTGGGTTTTTTCCCAGTTTTGCCAGGATCAGAAGTTGTGTTGAGGCTTAAGAGTAAAGCGCTATGATCACCTAAGTTGGGATGAATTACAACTGAGGTACATGCATTTAAGTGATGGGCTTTTGTAATTATATAGTCGATTTTGGAGGAGGAAGTTTTGTTGTTAATGTTGGTGCATACTCTTGTTGGTTGGTTATTTGTGCTGCTTAAACCAAAACTATCAATCAGGTCACCTAATAGCTGACTAGCAGTGGAGTTGCTTAAATGATCTATGTTAAGGTCTCCGCAAACAAACATATGGGAGGCAAGAGAGTTACATTTAGTCAAGACAGACGAAAAGTTATCAAAGAATGTCAATAGACTACCGCTAGGGGGTCTGTATATACTAATGATACACAGTTGTAATTCCCCAACAAAGATTTTGATGGCACAAATTTCAAAATGTAATTCAATACAATAGATATCAAGATCTATCGGACAAGAACTAATTTCCGATTTAATGTATATTAGAACTCCGCCACACTTGTGCTCCTTGCGACAAAAATGGGCTCTGAGTTCATAATCAGGGAGATACAGTAGATTAATTGTTTCATTATTGCACCAATGCTCTTGGATACAGATTACATCCGGGTTGTAATTTCTTATCAGCACGTCAAGATGGTCCATTTTATTAAGCAGTGATTGAGCGTTGAGTTGAACAAGTTTAAGGGTTGACTTCGTAGGTCCTACCGCGCCGTTGGGGTTTGAGGCGTTTTTTGAAAATTTTTTGGCTTCTGGAAGAAGTACCTTTTGATTGCAGCGCCAGCAGATGCTCTATAGGGAATTCAACTTTGAAAGATGAAGATATTTCCGTGTTTTTCAGTTGCTCGCATACAAAGGTGATGGAGGGTGCAGATGTTTTCAGGAAATTTTGTAGTGAGTCTACGGTAGTGCCAGGTTGCATTCGATAGACGTGCAGATATCCTTTTTTCGGCAGTGCTGCTGCGGCCGTCACCGTTTTATTGGAACCAATTACTGGTTTTATTTTCGGTTTCGGATTCCTAATAGCGGGGGCGTTAACAGAAATTTCTTTTGTGTTTACTGTTTTTACTTGCAGGTCTGGCGAAATACACGCGGTTGTGTTTTCTACTGAGGTCTTGTTTTTGTTATTGTTGATGGGCTGTGCTGCGAGCACGGAACGAGTTTTCGTCGCTTTTAACGAGTTTGCGTATGATGGTTTATCAATCTTTGTTTTGGGACTTTGGACTTTTTCGACGGAGCCAGGTTGGGTTATATCCTGGTTATCACATGGGATCACATAATCGTTGATGTTGCACAGTAGGGTAATTTGTTGCTTGAGACAAATAATAGTTTCCTGTTGGTTGCAAATTACCAAGTCTTTTTGCTTCAATAGCTCCTTAAGATACAGAATTTCCACGGCCCGAGCGTCATTAGTGTCCTGATGGTGTAGTTTCTTACTAGGCTCATTGCGCATGTGCACTTCACTGGCTTTAATTTCCACACTTTCACAACAGTTTATTGTTTTAGTATCAATAACAGCAATATTTTTTTCTTTCTTCAAAAGTTAGACACAACTGTTATGTGATACGGCACCACAAGAAATACACTTGAGGCCTGATAGGGCAATCTGTTTGCACCTTTTACAGGTTTTGTTAGAATTGTTTTGTTTGGCAACCGTCTCGTGCGAAGCCATACTCTGAACAATAGTACAAGATTACAATCCATGGAGAGGAAACTTTCCCCTAAGAAAATGTCTTACAAATGAAATTACCAAGTATTAAAGCTCGAACAGGAGCTGTGGATGATTCATCGTGTAGATTGGTTTTTTTCAGTGACTCAGCATCATGATGGCGAAGTCGCCTTTGAGGGTGTAAACCCCCTTGTGTCATTTGTTTATATTAGCTCCATTTTTCTTGGGTTTTTGCTAAGCATAGACGGACTATTTGATAACATCCAAGGTCCTGCGTTGGCGACATACTTCCTCATTACAATACGAATGCGTTATAGTCGGTAATTTATACCACACAACAATAGTCATTAAGTTAACCATTGATTCTAGATTTGCTAGATGCTATGCCATTGCCATTTATACGACTTTTGCAAAGGTCATAAGAGATTATGTAGCATTTCATGTGTGTGACCTCAACACGAGGTCGGCTATCAATGTCACTGCAGTTCTTAGAATTTGCAAATGTCAATCGTGTCTCATCTAGGGCAAGGTTCCTGATACAGCGAGCCGCTGCCAGGGTTACTTTATGTGGGCGGATTTCGGGGTCGCGTTGCATTGAATTTATTTCCGTACTAGCCTTGATAATTATAAGATTACAAAGGAAATTATCAAGTATTAAAGCTCGAACAGGAGCTGTGGATGATTCATCGTGTAGATGGTTTTTTTTCAGTGACTCAGCATCATGATGGCGAAGTCGCCTTTGAGGGTGTAAACCGCCTTGTGTCATTTGTTTATATTAGCTCCATTTTTCTTGGGTTTTTGCTAAGCATAGACGGACTATTTGATAACAGATGTGATATCCGAGATCCTGCGTTGGCGACATACTTCCTCATTTAAATACGAATGCGTTATAGTCGGTAATTTATACCATACAACAATAGTCATTAAGTTAACCATTGATTCTAGATTTGTTAGATGCTATGCCATTGCCCTTTATACGATTTTTGCAAAGGTTACGTAGCATTTCATATGTGTGTGATTCAGCACGAGGTCGGCTATCAATGTCACTGCAGTTCTTAGAATTTGTAAATGTCAATCGTGTCTCATCTAGGGCAAGGTTCCTGATACAGCGAGTCGCTGCCAGGGTTACTTTATGTGGGTGGATTTCGGGGTCGCGTTGCATTGAATTTATTTCCGTACTAGGCTTGATAATTATAAGATGCTTTGGATTTTTCTTACAATATCATCGATGTTGATTTGCTTAATAAACTATTCTTATATTGTTTCAGATATTGGGCGGTAACGAACATAGATTACATACACCATAGGACAGCCAAGCGAATAGGAATAATGATACTCATAGTTTGGTGTGTGGCGTTCCTAGTGTGCATAGCCCCCCTTCTGGGTTGGAAAGATCCTGGTTGGAACAGTAGAATTCAAGATCAAAAATGCATCGTCAGCCAAGACATCGGTTACCAAGTATTCGCCACGTCATCTTCCTTCTATTTACCCCTCATGGTAATTCTGATCCTGTACTGGCGAATATTCCAAACCGCCCGGAAACGCATAAGGCGAAGACAGATCATATCCAGCGCTACTTCGCCAGCTAACAAAAACCCAGCGGCCGGAGGTATCGCTGGTGGTTTAGCCGTGGCAAGTGGCACGGGAGGAATAGCGGCGGCGGTGGTGACTATAATAGGCAGACCCCTGCCGACGATATCTGAAACTACGACAGCTTTTACGAACGTTTCTTCCAACAACACCAGTCCGGAAAAGACGTCTTTTGCAAACGGACTCGAGGTGGATCCACCGACCACCACGGACGGTGGGTTCGGCTGTTACCAACCCGCTTACCCCATCAAAATCAGGAAGCCAAAGGACTCCGCCGATTCGAAAAGAGAGAGAAAGGCTGCGAAAACCCTGGCGATAATCACCGGCGCTTTCGTCATATGTTGGTTGCCGTTCTTCGTGATGGCAGTGCTGTTGCCTATTTACAAAGACTTATTCAAAGAGTACATTATATCGTTGTTCTTATGGTTAGGGTATTTCAATTCTACGCTTAATCCCATCATTTATACGATCTTCAGTCCGGAGTTCAGGCACGCCTTCAAGAAGATCCTGTTCGGCAGGAACTACGCGCGAAGGCGGAACAGGCACTTCGGCATCCGGCATTTTCAATGATGGCGGCAGAGTGATGTCTTGTCGACGGAAAGTCATCCCATAGCCGCTAGACTCGCTGCTTCTGTAGCCGCCACAGCTGTAGCATCTGGCCCTAGAAATGTCACCTTCAAGTGTGACTGATCCGATGACAAGAAATCACGCTATGTAGAAACCTATTCCTCGCAGCAGCCAAACCTCCGAACTCACCTAGAACCGGGACAACAACTCTTAGGAAGTGGAGTTGAAACAATTGAATTGCGGCCATTATAATTAACGGGTAATTATTAAGCTTAGGTATGAATTTTCGTCAAATTCAATTGATATTGAATGATTGTATTTTCTTTTTTACAATTATTTATTAAAATAATCTTAATTTGACATCCATTCTTTAGAAGCACATAATTTTAGTGTGTGGTGATACTTTTAAAGTAGGTAATGAAATTAATTGAATTTACGAAATTTCTAAACACGACTGAAGAAGACCACTCCTAACATATTCCCCACATAATAAAAGAATAAGTTTGTAAGTATAGAATCAAAAAAACAAAGAGTTATCAATGCACTGACCAATCTACGAATATTTTTGCTATGTGACCGTAAACGTAAGTGTATATCCGTAACCAATGAATTAAATTAAAGACAAATTGAATTAACTTTACGTGACAAAGTAGGACCTATCGTAACCCTTAGAAATGTCGTCTAGACTTTTCGGTACTTTCGTCATATCTGTATTTAAAAAATTGCAATAATAATGTTTAGAAGTAAATTAGGTAATTGCCTAGTTGAGCAACATGAGTACGTGTTAGAAACCTTAGTCATTCCAGTTACGAGATAGAAATTATTGTGATGTACAATCAACAAACAAAAAACAATTATTATGTCTTGGTAAAGCAACAATAATGTATTTCCGGTTAAAGAAAGGTAGTTTGGGCAAGGTTGTGTCCATACACGAACTTCTAATTCCTCAATTGATTGATTTTGAAAAATTATTATTAAAACTTTGTCTTCTATAGTAACACGATTCTTGCCCCTAAGTTACAACAACAAAAGTTTAAATCAAAATAAAATGTTTACTTTTATATGTGTTACGTTAATGATGATGACGATGAAAAAGTGCTTCCTTGTTAATTTAGTTTTTTTTTTTTTGTTTTTTTTGAGGAACAATATACAGTGTGTAAGTATCGAATTATGTTACCACCGAGTCTTCGATTGACGCAGTTTGGGCGAGCTAGTCAGAGATTAGTTAAACGAAGACTCCAGAACTGAGCTTAAGTGATCAATTCTAGTTAAGGATTCAAAGCGAAACATATTATAAGAGAAGCCTTACGTAATACTGAATTAAGAGTATTTTAATTCCTGCTGTTAATGACGGTCTTTCGAGCCCTGAGATTGTTATTAACTTGGACGATTTTAAAATATATCTATAGCGTTAATGTGCAAATACAAAACGATATTAAGATGTACTTATGGTGTTATCATGTAGTTTGTATAATAAAAATATATTGAAACGTTCCTTTTTTTCTTTCTTATTTTTGACGACTAACATCTTTCCCTCTTTACTGACCCAATATTTTTTTAACAAGTATAATTAGCCTGAAAGCAATTGGATATCATTGAGAGCAAATTAAGTAATGACATTATTAAACAGGGTGCTTCAAAAAACAGTGTAGAGTAAATTTATTACAAATTTTTCTTTGTTATTATTATTTCTTCTGTATTAATGAACGATTTGTATATCATAGTGACCAGCGGTGAACGTAGTAACATTAAGTAGTAAGTTTTTGCGTTTTTCTTTGAACAAAAAAAAATTATGTTCCATTTCACGAATGAATAAAAAAGGAAATACTGCTTCAAAACATTAGTCGACATTAAAAGTATAAGTCATGGTCGTTTGTTTAGCCATCAACTAAAATATATATTTAGAGACTTAGGTTGCAGCGTTATATTCATTGTCTTGAACATAATTAACATTAACAACCCCATTCATCCTGAAACTTTGCGAGACTATTCAACGGGGAAGGAAACTCCTCGCGAATATAAATTTACGACAGTAATGTATTCCAACGGGAAAAAAGGAATAATTTGCATAAGAATAAAATCGACTCCGCCGAAGCTTTACAAACAATTTGGGCACAAAAGAAATATTCCATTCGAATTATTTACTTTCACTTTTCAACAATGTTACAAATTTAAGGTGAAACGAAAACTGAAATCGCATCTGGTTACAGTAATAGGTGATAAATTATCGAAAACCAAATATTCCTGTGATTCTCGAGAAAATGTAGGTGTACTTCGACTGTAGTTGTCTTAATCTGCAGTAGGTTCTCTTCCAGCACTGTTGAGTTGCCGGATCTAATACGTAACCCCGTTTACAAACACAACCTGGTGTACAGATGCCCGTGTTTATACATGTAGCATTAGTTTTCCAATTGCTTCCGTGTAAACAAAGAGTTGGCTGGCAAATGTCGACGCATCTCCATTCTTTCCGAGAGTCATTATTACATCTTGGATCATCTAAAACGAATCAAAGTTTACTTAGAGTTTCTATTATAATAATTAATAATCACAAATAATCACAAAAAGATATTTGGAAGGAAGAACTTGGAGATTGACCCAACTTTGGGACACCCTTACAAAAAGGACATCAAAAGTATCAAACTGGCATTAATACTAAAAGAACTCGGTATTTTTTCGCAACCCTTTCATCAATCAATCTTAGAAAAGTATCCTTAACGTTAAGGCTTTGGCTTACTTCCAACTTTTAAAATGATCAAGTTCTTTATACTATAGATTACCTATGAAACAAGTGTTAATGACTTAGGGTTGAAAAGCAATTGATTTATCAAGTATTTTAAGCATCTCACCCACAACAAGAATAAATAAGAACCTCAAGAACGGATTGTGTAAACATTAAAATGTACTTACTAGCTTTGACAATGTTGTCTCCTAACAACATCAACATCAGCACTGCAGCGAACATAAGCGTTTTACTTGCCATATTCATTGCGCTAAGCAAGATTTACTACTTCCACCGATCCTCAAAATCTGGGTCTTTTATGCGAAATGCAGTGCAAATAAACACGATCGTAAACCCTGCATTATATTAAAGGGCGTCGAAGTTATCTGGAGTGTTGTGAAATTCTCCAAACATTGCAAAAATTTATGACTGCGAGAACACTCCTCGCGGTATCACCGGAATTTACTTTATAGTTTCATTTAACGACTTAATTAGAATAGATTTGACGATGTTTGCAAACGCCATAAATGAGGGGAAATACTGGAAATTTGATCTTTCAAAAATTATAAAATGATTTGCTTTCTTATGCATATACATTACGTCACCATTATTTTAGCACTTATAAAGTATAAAGTACATTCTGGATACTTTCAAACATCATGTACTTGTACTTGTATTTATAAGTAGTACTTAGGCACAGCTCTGGTGCATACAATCTCCGATCACAAACCAGTAGTATTTCTTATGGAAATAATTTCAATGATAGATGACACCCTGTATAAACATTTTATAAAAGAATTTCAAATTCTACTCGCGCTATTTATTTTATTACGATCCATTAAATCAATCAGTACGAGTGGGGAAGAAATCTATCCGGTCGTAAATGGCTATGCGATTTCCTTGTAGGAACTCGCAAAAGCTGTAAAAACCCGAAGCTTTGTCACTGTCACGTAAAGGTCGCCGATCCGTGAATTGCTGAGGGAAATGCCAGCCGCTTTACTGTATATAGTTACGTTGTCCGAGGCCGTAAAAGATATTTCTCCTCGTCACTTTTATTTTCCGTTTATATGAAATATTGGGCGGCTAAAACGGATAGAGCGTCGCGTCGTGATGCCATCGCATAAATTTAAAAACTGTTTTTAATTAACAAAAGCTGCACCGTAAAAGCAACTTAAAAGTTTATGTGCATTCAGATTCAGGAAGACAGATAATTTCATATAAGTTCATTAAAAGTTCAGTTCGGTGCAAAGGATGTTATAATATAAATTTATAACAAATTGTGTTTTAATGAAATTTTGGTCGATTCACTTTATTTTGGATTCTAAAGCTTTATTAATTTTAGAATATTGTGGCTCACGGTTTCTCCTAATGAACATCACATTACATACTAAATAAAATGTTAGAAATTATTAGTGCTGGCAACGGTTAACCGATCTTGGATATTTGCGGTGTACAGCATGTCACTCATGCAAATAGAGTTGCATAACTTGAATGTGAATCTAAATGAAAAAATTTTCTTCATGCAATTCTATTTGCATGAGTGACATGCTATACACCGCGAATCCAAATATATCCAAATATCCAAGATCGGTTAACCGTTGCCAGCACTAGAAATTATTTACTAATTACAGTGAATGTACTCAATCTCCTTTTACTTCTAGTTTGCAGATCAAGTAACAACTTTTTAAATTTCTATTTGAATTTGGACTTAGGTAATAACTTTAGATCCGCTGGAAGCATACTATACACAGAAGCAATGTTGTATGAGAAGGATCGTTCAAAACGAATAGTTTTATGCAGATGTGAAGTTATCACATTTTTATTCCTGATGTTAACATTATGTACATGTTGTTGCACAGATATGCAGGAGTTTCCGTGGTTAAAATATTCATAAATAAACAAGCAGTGTGTAACAATCTGCGGTTTGCCATTTATTAACATTTTCACATTTGAGTGTTTTTAAGTTTGTGATAGGCATGCTGCTGTTACACTTTGACTTTCGATTTATCACACTTATTTATTTTATTTCTCTTGAAACTCATGATTAAGTTAGGACACATTAATATTAGATCCTTGCTTCCAAAGTTGTTTGATTTAAAACTATTACTTGCACAATGGAATATGGATATTTTAACCATATCCGAAACCTGGCTAAATTCTAAGATTTCTGATGCTGACGTAACTATAGTGGGTTACAAATTAATTCGAAAAGACCGTCCGAGTCGGGGGGGGAGGTGTTGCTATGTTTATCCGTGATTCCATACGATTCTCTTTGCTACCATGCAGTAATGCAATCGAGCAGATTTGGATTCAAGTGCAAATGTTTAATAAATTTATTGTCGGGGTCGTATACAGGGAGCCTCAGTTTGATTACAGAATTTTTCTTAATGAATTTGAAAACTCTATTGGATCGTATTTAATGATTTCTGATAAAATCTATTGTTGTGGGGATTTTAATACGGATTTTTTCAAACCTAATAATTCACTTACACAAAATTTAATGCAACTGTTAGATTCTATTGGTGCAAGACAACTTATTTCTGAATCAACTAGATTGACACATGCTACAGCTACACTTATTGACTTAATAATAACTACAGATGAATCCTGCACTGAAGGGGCTGTTGTTTCTTGTAATTTATCTGACCATGATTTAGTGTATTGTTCTATTCCAAATATAAAAACTAAATCCTCTCCATTATTTCGTACATATAGATCATTCAACGACTTTGATTTAGACTTATTTAAAACTGATTTAAAAAAAATACCATTTCACTATATTTTTAGATTGGCGAGTATTGATGATAAAATTAAATTTTTCAATGATAGCATTACTAATTTGTTTGATCTGCATGCTCCGGTAGTAACGAGAAGGTTTACGAAACCCCACATTCCTTGGTTAACTGATAACTTAAAACTACTTATGTCTTTAAGAGACAAAGCTAAATAAAGATAAATACAGAAAGACTAGTCTACGCGTTCACTGGGAATATTATAAGTCACTTAGAAATCTGACGACGCGTACCTTCAAATTAGAAAAAAAAGCCTACTTTGATTTTATTTCTCGATCTCGTGGTGGTAATGCGTTTTGGAAACATCTAGATCATCTTGAGTTCTCGAAACGCAAAAATTTTGACATTCCTCAGTGCATTTCTGATCCTGGAAAATATAATGATTATTTGATTGATAGTGTGTCATCAGACCTGGAATGTCTAATTCTAACGCATCTTTATCTACTGCTTATGATTCCCCTATTTTTAATAATAATTTTAAATTTAGTTATGTGGAGGAGCACGAAATTTGGGGAATAATAAAACATATTAAATCTAACGCTGCGGGTAATGACAACATTACAATATCAATGATAAAAATCTGTTGCCCTTTTGTGATTCCATACATAACACATATAATAAATGTTTCTATACAGGAAAATATGCTACCTTCCGTGTGGAAACATGCTTTAGTAAAACCTATTCCTAAAATTAAAGAACCTTTGCAATTTAAAGACTTGCGACCCATAAGCATACTTCCCGTTTTGTCAAAAGTGTTTGAAAAAGTAATTGGAAGCCAGCTTATGAAATATATCAACATGTATAATTTACTTCCCGAGACACAGTCTGGTTTTAGGCCTAATTATAGCTGCACTACCGCTTTGTTAAAAGTGACAGATGACATTTTGTCAGCCACTGACAATGGAAATATAACGATTTTGGCATTGTTGGATTACAGCAAAGCATTTGATATGGTTAATCATAATGTGTTGTGTAAGGTATTACGATATATTGGGCTAAGTCCTTGTGCTGTATCACTTTTTGAGAATTATTTAACCAATCGTTTGCAAACTGTACATATTAATGATGCATATTCGCAGCCAATAACAGTTTTTCATGGGGTACCGCAAGGATCTATTCTTGGCCCCATATTATTTACATTATATACCTCGAGTATCCTAAAAAATGTTAAATTTTGTAGTACGTACACATATGCTGATGACACACAATTATATCATTCATTTAAACCAAATGAAGGGCGGCGGGCTGAAGAGCAAATTAATGCTGATTTAGCTCATATTTACAATGTCTCAATTCATCACTCACTTGTTCTAAATCCTGATAAATCAAAAATTATTTTATTCGGAAAGAATAAAAAAAAAGATATGCGGTGACTTACAACATTCCCTAAAAATACGTATTAATAATGTTGATGTGCCTACTTTAGATAACACTTTCCGTTACCGTGAACAGATTTCCAAATACATATTGTGTGCTTATAATGCTTTGAAAAAATTATATCCGTTTAAATCTGTTTTTAATATTCACATAAAAAAAAATGCTCTGTGAATCTTTCGTACTTTCGCAGTTCTCTTACTGTGTACCTTTTTATCATTCATCAATTGATCAAAATACTGCATATCGCATCCAAAAAGTTCAGAACTGTTGTATGCGTTACATCTATGGAATTCGGAAGTATGACCACGTATCTTACAAGTTAAATGAATTAGGATGGTTAAATATGGAGAATCGTAGAAAATTATACAGTTCCTGTTGCTTCTATAAAATTGTAATAACTAAAACACCTCCATATTTATATAATAAAATAAGATTTAGAAGTGATATACATAACATCAATACTAGATACCGTGGTCGTATTTCACCACCAAAGCATAGCTGCGCCTTATTCGAGAGGTCTTTTACATTCCATATGTATTTATTTTATAATTTTATGTTATTGCAATACAAGGATTTCAGTTTGAAAAATTTTAAAATAGCAATGTGTCAGGAATTTTTTCTAAATCAAATTTAATTGTTTTGTTTTTTTTTTTTTTTTCTTAATACATAATTCATAATTACTTAAATAACATGCAGCATGCACATCACAGAGTGATTATGATTATTATTATTATTAGTTATAATTAGTAGTTTGTTTATTTTCATTTATTTTCTTTTTTTTCTTCTTTTGTAAGTTTATATTAGGCATCTGATGCATATATTTCTCTTTTAATATCAAGGCTAGATGTAAGAACAGAAGTAGTACTACTACAACTGAATCTCGCCTTGCGATTGTGTTTACTTTTCTCTTTTTAATTTTTAGTTTCTCTTTTGTAATGCAGAATAACACAATAAAGACTATTATTATTATTCAGCCAGTTAATGTCCAAAAGCACATGAGACATGTTCATATTTACGTATACCCGAGATAAGCCTGAGACAGCAATTCTGTATTTTCTCTATTCCCCCAGATGTAGAAGCATCAAGGCAAGGGCCGTATACAGAGTCAGCAAAAGAAAATACTAAAGATTCACATAAATGTATTTTCAATTTTTTACTAAGAAGCAATCGGTTCAAGTAAATTAATTTTAGATTACAAACGCTCTAGCAAAGCACTTGTTAATATGTTTCTGAAATCGCAGATTTACATCTATACGCAAACCTAGATTTCTACATAGAAGAAGTCACACAAGCTATTTCTAAACCATCAACTACAACTTTTAATTCAGAATCAAAACGAGTACTTAGCGAAGGTTTTCCAAACAACATAATTACGGTTTTCTTAGAATTCAAGACTGAATTGTAATTTTTGGAGGCTTCTACAAGTAGAAGTGTGTGTACAGCATGTCACTCATGCAAATAGAGTTGCATGAAGAAAATTTTTTCATTTACATTCACGTTCAAGTTATGCAACTCTATTTGCATGAGTGACATGCTGTACACCGCGAATATCCAAAATCGGTTAACCGTTGCCAGCACTAGCTACTGACAAGTGCACCGATGTCTTCATTAATGTAATCATTAGCTAAACCCATATCAATAGATGAAAACGAATAATACAGCCGCGTATCATCAGTATAATAGTAAGCGGAAAGATATTTTAAACATGATCCCAGTGTAGATTGTGAACAATAAAGGCCCCAAGATTGAACCCTGTGGTACACCAGAGTGAACATTTCTAGGCAAAGAGAAAATATTATTTAAGGTAACAACCTGGGGCTTACCAACTAGATAATGATACATTAAAGAACAAGCTTCACTTGTAAAATCAATAAAATGTAAGATGCTAAGAAGTAAAGCGTGATTTAAAGTGACAAATGTCCTGGAATAATCCAGAAGGATAAGAGCAGTTACATTATTTTGGTCTGCCTGAATAAGAATATCATCAATCACCTGAAGTAGTGCAGTTGTACAGCTGTAATTTACACGAAAACCTGATTGAGTATAAGGAAGAATGTTGTACGTGTTTATGTGACAAGTAACTTGATTATACATGATTCTTTCTAGAATTTTCGATAAGGTAGGAAGGATACTAATGGGTCTAAAATCTTTGAACTCACCTGGATTGGATTTTTTTGGTACAGGGATAACAAACGCTAATTTCCAACAGCTAGGAAATGGGTACATTAAAATTTAAACAGAAATTTATGATGTGTGTTACACATGGAACATACTACATCATAAATTTCTGTTTAAAGAGACAATAGAGACATACCTAGGTCCCTTGATTAGAAAAGATATTGATCACTCGTTATAAATTTGTTAGTTTTGAAAGTAGGGTTTAGAAAGTCAGAACTAAGAAAGATATAATACTTTGTCCATGAAAAATATACATTTTATTACGATTCATGCACTAAGCCTAAGGGCTAGATAGTCTAGATATCTCAAAAAATCGAAAAATTGGTGTATCGAGTCACAGAATTATTAACATTAAACTGTGTTAGTTATCGAAATTAAGTATGAAGATTCCACTTTATAAAATCGATATAAATAATATTTTAACAATAAATTAATTAAAAATGTTGCAATGTTAAGTCAAGAATCGGCCATAAGATGTCGCGACCTATACTACTGATTTGTACTGGTTAATGAATTAATTCTCACTTCTCAGAAAAAATCATTTACGATCGTGTAGGATTTAAATCATTTTACGTAAAACAGAAAAGTGTCTAAACTCTCTAAACATCATTTTCTGAACACTGAAGATTTGAAGGGTACTGAACAGGGAACGTTGCCAAAAGTTCAGGTTGGCAACACTGAGTACGTTTACAATATTTATATAATTTCAGATTGAGGAATTTTTTGTATTTAAAATTAGTTAATTATCATTTCGTTTTAAAAAAAAACATTTTTAAAAAGATGATGAGCAGTATATTAATTGCCACATTTAGCTATGCCAAGAGAAGCAAGGTGAGTTCGCTCATAACCTCAAAAAGTTTAGGGTAATCAATAGTGTCACAATTTATTACAGCAAGTGTCGTGAATGGGAAAAAGAAAGACGAGACAGATTAAAAACAGGGTTCGCGCTACTGGGTAAACTGCTACCATGTTACGATCCTTCCATAACGCTGTGCAAGGCAGACATCCTCCAGAAAGCGGCCACGTACATCGAAGAATTACAAGCGAAAATCAAAGAGTTGCTTTCCACCGAAGGCACTAACAAGACCGAACGTGTGTATTTAAGTCTACCTATGCGTGCCGGTTACTGACGAGACATTTTAGGAGAAGAAATCGGTAAGCTGCATTCTCGTATAAAAAAATTGTTGGTACGAAATGAACAGCTCGCCGGCTTGGTTAAAGATGCTGGAATTAAATTGCCGACTGAATGCGGCATCGTCAAGAAGTTTAAGGATCCTCGACTGTGGTCAAATAGGATCACACCAGAACAAGCTAAACTATTGGCTAAAAAGGAGGCACAAAGTAAATATTTTAGTTTTAATTAATTCATTAAATAATAATGATACATTAAGTTAATTTTGAGAGTACAATTAAAATATGTATTAAAGATGAGCTGCTATACAAGAAAATCAGTTATACATTATCCACCGTCCTGTTTTTTTGTTGAAAAAGAACTAGTATGTGACTTGACCATTTACTTAGTGCCACACACTGTGTGTTTCTTATTGTTCTAAAGTATTTTTTTAGAAATTAATTTTTAAACTTATACTTACTCAAAATGTGGTGCAAAATAAAATTTGCGATTTCATGGTTAATGGAGAATGAAGTTCTCTTTGGTGGATTCAAAATTTGAATTTAATTGAAGAGTCCAGATTTTATAATTTGATTGATTGATACCATCTTCTCTTAAATGATAAATAATTAAAACAGCGAGTTTATTTATATGTCGAGGATGTGTGTACTTAATCTAATTCATTTTATAGAGGAAAATGAACCAAAGAAGAGTAAATGTATTCTGAAAAAGTCTCCGAATAAAGTAAAGAAATTGAAAAGCACCGTATTACCTCCAAAACAAAGAAAAGCTGTGCGAAAATCCGACTTCAAAGTGAAGAATTCCTCGAATGGAATTAAATCAACTCTAAATTTAAGCATTGCTAATAATAATTTAATAACGGTCGTCAGTTCACAACCTTGCTTTCTTATCACTAACGCTCCATCAAATTCTATCAGCCAGACCACTATAAAGACAACAACAGGTAAGAATTTTCCCCAAATTATAAATACCATTTTAGTTGCTATAACTTACAAATAGTTTTTAATTATTTTATCGTTTAGATTCCTTTTTATTAAATAGTTAAAAATTGCGTGTATTCTATAGAAGAAGAATTTATGTTAAAATGTTGCAGTGGTAACAAATTCAAGAATATTTTCAACCCCCCTTGTGGCATCCAGCGTGCAACCAACACCGTCTATAGTGCTGGCCAAAACAAACACAACATTAAAACCCCTCACCCCCGGAACATTAATCGTAACAAACGGCAGTTTACTTCCAGTTCTGCCACAACCCACCATACTTCCAAATCCGCCCCTGTTGACCAACTCAAACACAGTAATAAATTCCTTGCCTACGAATAACACCACATTAATCGTTGTTCCAAAAACAAATGTTAAAGACTCGCCCCCGACAACTTTGCCGAATAAGACTACCTCCAATTCCAGTGCAACAACTAAATCCTTGGCCAAATTAAGACCAAAAATTGGCCTCACTCGCACTACGCAAGTTAACAAAGTACCAATTCCTGCGTCTAGATACGCTAACAGTATCTTATTGTTCCCTGCGAGCGCGAACGATTGCAACGCCATTAAGGGCCCAGCACCAAAACCTATGAAGTCTAAATTAACGCAGAAACGTAGTAACGCAAGCGGAGATAAAACCAAAAATTTGAAGGCGAAAAGAACTGTAATTAAAGCAGTTACAAAAGCTGTTGATAAAACAGTACTGCAGCAAGAAAAGGAAAGTGAAGTTAAGAATGTTACTTTGGCAGAAAATAGTAAAGAGAACGAGAAAGACGATACAGGTGAAAAGACCGGAAATAATGATTTGGAGCCTGACGCAAAGAAGCAAAAGCTAAGTGAGCCGGAAGAATGCCCGGAGATTTCCGAAAATAAAGTAGCCGAAGTGACTGACACCTCAACGAATTTAATAAAGTCATCGTCCTGCATTGAAAAAATCGCGGATAATAAATCTGATTGTACTAAAAATCATGTAGAATCAATCACTGATGCTCCACCTGCAGAAGAAAGTCTACCCAAGCCTTCAATTGTTAAAGAATTAGTAAGCAATGAACCTGCGATTGTTGATGATATCTGCAAGACATCGAAATCACCAGAAAATCTAAACACGCAAGAGAAACAGAATACAACAACCGAAATAGATCCGTTGGTTACCACTTCGGTGTTAGATAAGTCACTCGAGGTGAATGCAAAAAATTCGGACGCGAAGAAAGAGTTGAAAAACATGGAGCTTCCGGATGCGTTAGCACACTCTGAATTATCTAACGATATCTTTGCGCATCTCTCACACGTTTCGACCGGTGGCCAAAATCCGGAATCAACTTCGCCGACAGCTGCGTTCCTACTCGCTTTCCCAATCGTATCTTCATTAACCTCACTGAAAGTCACGGAAGTCATGGAAGAGGAAACATCGGATAGCCAACATGGTACTCCAACTTTGCTTCAGATTGGCACCATGGATACGACGAAAACCACTCAGTCGCTAACAGATAATTTAACGCCGAATTTGTTGAACCTGGATAATTTTTCGTTTTTCTCGGCAAACAATTTCTATCCACCGTTTGAAAGCAGTACAACTACATCATCAACTTTGGTCAATGCTACCCCAAAACCGACTGTGAGTGAAGCACAGCATAATAGATATACGCAGGTGAATTCCGCCAAAAATATTAAATTCTGCGAGAAAACAGCGCCGCCGGTCGTTACGACGGCATCTCACAATGTTATTGTTACCAAGTCATACCCAGTATTGAATTCAACTTCCAGCGTAGTCACAGCAACCCATAACGATGTTTTATACTCGCAGAAACCCCCAGTAACAACAGTACATAATTCAGTGCCTTCATCAGTTAGTACGTATAACGTACCGTCTTACAATCAGATTTGTTACACAAATATGGAAACCCTAACCACCAATAGCGCGCATCAGTCGGCGAAAGCAAAACAAAATAACGATAAATGCACTTACTATTCAACAACTGGAACTTCGTATTCGCTTCCACAATATAACACCTTCAATCCGTTTACGGACATCCCCAAATCTGGTTCTTCATCGTACACGAATGCCTCGAAAACCTACAACGAGTCGTCTTACTCCAACAACTCCGGTTATTCTTATAACTACCCCGGTGATAACTTTAACATCAGTTATTCCACCAGTAATAAAACAAACATCAAAAATGACAAGTCGTTTTATGGATTGAATTACTCCAACACGTACGCTTATAAGAGCAGCGAGAATCAAAAATACGAATCGAGAAACCAGCAGTTTAATATGTATTACAATCAAAACCAATCGGAGAAACCTTCCATCCAAAACCAGAGCATGAAAAATCACACCTCGAAGAGTTTAAATAATACTAACAGTAATACTCGACAGCCAGTGAATTGGATGACGACGCCAGACTTGAGGCAGCAAGATTTTTTGGTTCCGCCATTTACGAAAGAAATGGAATTCGCTTCTAACCCAATCTATCCAACAAATACGTTTAGTTCAACCTCGCAAACTACGTACTTCAATTCAAACGCGACGTTATATCCAAGCGCCGATTTACATCACAACAGTTTTGGGGATGGGCGTAAGTTGGAGGCGCCGTTTGTTTCAATCAGTGCGAACACCTTCCAGCGGAATGAAATGGATGAGAACCAATTCTCTTGGTCGCCTTCGAAATTACCGCAATTGTTGGACCCCCCTCATAATTTCGTTTCGAGTACTTTACCCACTTTAGTGGGTGATTTGGCGCTGGGAACTACACAAGCGTTTACAGAGCAGAAAATAGAGAGCAAAAACATGAAGGACAACTTTCGGCCGAAAGAGTCTAGTCGAAGGACTAAACCACATACGAATTTCGACAACGGCCAATCAAATTTCTTGTCTGTTAGTCAATTAGTTGACCACAGCAAAACGGAAGTAGCCCCCACTCGCATTGCCAGCCGCAGAAATAGTGGTAACAGATCGTCAAAACCTGGGGCCCCAACCAAATCAAGTAAGCGTCTGCAAAAACCCGCTGAAACTAAAGAACCCCCCAGCGGGGTGCAGAATTACTCAAACAGCAAAATTGCGTCAGATAAATCGCATAACAAACATCAAGCGAGTGAGTTCGCTATTACCGATAATTCAAATAATTGGCCTGCAAATACCGCAAATAATAATAATAATAATAATAAAAACAGGGAGACAAACAAAAATGCTCCGAGTAACTACTCCGCCGAAGCTCTAATCAGTCATCAGCCCCAACTAGATTCCGGAATGATGAAGCAAAATTATTCTTCGGTAAATAAATCACTACCTGTGCCGTTCTTAACAGACAACTTAATTTCTTACTTCCCTCCGGTGGATATACCTCAAGACAACAGTTTCATTCAACAAAATCAGAACTATCAAAGCGGATCATTTACGCACCACAATTTTCCCTCGTCGATTCAAAGCAACTCCTATTCAAGTAACTCTTTCATTCCTAACACGCCCAGTATAACCACCAGTTACTTGCCGTCCACCAATTTTATTCCTGACCTGGGGAACCACGATTATAACCCGGTCTTATCAGACAACGTATTTCCACACGTGGGAAACCGAACTGCTAATAAACTCCCGGGCAAGCAAAGCGAGGATAAAAGGAACATGTCTCAAAATCAGGCGAACACAAACTGCTCTGTAAATAAGAAAGTGAAACGCAAACAGACTGCCGATGGGGGTTTACCCGGCCTCGTCGACTTTTCTTTCCTCTCCATGCCAGGCGCTATTAATTCGCCGATTTTGCCCGATGAGTTCCACACGCATTCAAATTTCCTTCCTCCTCCAACCCCGACGCAGCTTTATCCTTGCAAAAATCCCCTGTACGCTAAACAACCGTCGGAATTAGTTCCTAGCACTCTGCTACCACTTCCTCCTACGGTTTCTCGCACTGGCATACAACATCCGGAGATATCGCCTTCTATCAATAACGTGGGAACTACTTCTTTGACGAATTTCAATTTGAGTACCATATTTCCAGAGATTAACAAGGTATTTATTATACATATATGCAGTTGTCTCCATCAACATTTAAAGTATTTAGTTACGTATAATATTTTTAGGGATCTGCTCCATTGCCAAACATTTATGGCGATTCTAGTAAAGCCAAGGAATTTTTGCAAAGAGACTTCTTAACAAATCCAGCTTCTGTACAGGTGCTACATTAAAAACGTAACATCACATATTATGTTGACGTTGTTATTTATTTCGCAGGTGCCATTCTCCACTGGCAAATCAAATCTTTCCATGAGTTATATTAACTCGACGTCTACAACCTAATGAATAATAATATAACGAGCGTCTAAATAAAAACCTGGTCAAGTGGGTTGTGATCGAGAATTTATCCACTGCATTTACATAGCAGAATTACTAAATGTAGCCTACTTGACCAGGTTTTTATTTAGACACGAGTTATTATACGGTGTATTTTTTTAAAAATGCCATAAAGGTTGGCCATGAAAATTAAAACTTATGTCGTAGCTTGGCATGTAACACATGCCAAAACTGAGAATTTAAAGTAAATGAATGGAGCTAAGACATGAATTTTCTTTTCCACAGCCACCCCCTATGACATTTTTAAAAAAACACATGGTATTTGATCTAGCTGTTAAGTGAATTAATGTGTAAAATTTTATTTAAAGTTGCATGTTTTTTCACGAAGAAAACATGTTTTGTTTACTCTTTTAATGCAGTTGACTGAAAATAACGGTGAACGACCTTAATTTGAATTAAGATGAAATCTATAAATGATTGTTTGTATATATTTATTGAAAAACCATTTGTACCTGATTAAATTAAGTATATAAATAAAGTTGTGAAACGAAATGGTTTGTTAATGTTAACATTCTGAATAGTCAATGTGGGGCAGTGTTCCAATCTTCAGTGAGACAATTACTTTTTGTGTATCAGTTAGTTTATTCATCGTACATATATTTATATGCATATTGTTGAAAGTATACAGTATACAAAACTTGAATAATCCTCTTAAATTTCACATAATAGTTACCTAACACACACATTATAGAATTTTCTATATTTTATGCAATTTCACACCATTTGATAATACTTAACACTATAAATCTTTTGTGAAAATGTAGATATGTTCGAGAATATTTCAGATTTACATTTAGACAAGAATTATGGACTAGACTGTATTTTCCTAAAACACATATCATTGCAGTTAGATTTATTAACAGATATATATATATATATATATATATATATAAAACAGTGCTCAGTAGATAATTCTATTAGTATTGCAATATTTTTTTTTATTTTACTTCGCGGAATGTAAAAAGCACAGTGCGAGCAATTATATTAAAATATCGCTGAAATCCTTGTAGACTCAGTTTTTGAAACATTACTTTTATTACTAATATACTAATATAATTCGCCGTTACTACCTACCTAACTATATCAAAATAGTCGACCTTGAATAGATTGCGAAAATTGGGGGAATCTCCTTTACGTTCGTGAACAATCTACCTGAAATTATGCCCAGCTCAGTGGAGATGGGGGTGGGCTACACAATAGGATCGTCGGTAGCTCGTTACCTAGTTGTTAATTAACCTCTTTTAGCCTGAATTTTATTTTAATCTTTAAAAAATATATAATGCTTGAAAATGATAGTATTAAGATTTAAAGTTGGTTTAACCGGACACTAAATCTCGCACTATACACTTAACGTTTCACCGTCGTTCGACAGCTCCGTCAGAAGAGAAAAATATAACATAATATATATAATATAATATAATATAGTATTAAGGTTACCAAACACAAAACGATACATGTTTAGTCGAAAAAATATTGAAAAAACAATTTCAAAGTATGTTCCTAAATTGACCCAATAGGCGACGGATACATTTTTAATTTAATAGAAAATAAAAATAATTACATATGAAATTGCAGAAAACAATTGCGATTCTTTGTAATACAGAAATATATATTGCACTTAATACATTTAAAATAGGTTTTAAGGCCACAGTTTGGATTTTTACATCTTTGTCGAACAAGATCTTCCATGGGGAAGTGTCCAATCTTGTCTCTTCGCACATCAAACTGAGGAATTGGTTTTGCGAGACCTCTCTTCTTCTTTTGCTCGAAGGCAACATCTATGGCATCTGCAGACGATGGACGGCCACGTTTTTTTGTAATTGAAGGTTTATCAATCATGCATAGGCCTTCAGCAACTTGACTTCGAAATGCTAAAAGATCGGGGATGTCTTTCTTGTTCAGTCCTTGTGCAATTAAATCTTCACGATATCTTATCCAAGCATTTACTAAACACATGTCGATAAAGTGAAAGAATATGCGCAGATACCATTTTTTAGATCGGATGTGGATCCTGTGGTAAGATATAAGTCCATCTAAGAGGTCAACTCCCCCCATGAATGCGTTGTATTGCTTTACAATATTGGGACGAGTAACATCAATCCGATCGTTATCTTTTTTTAAAAACGATTTACTTCGTCTATAGGCTGAGCTCCACAAAAAGTACTGGCAAGTGTTACAGCCTTATTGTCAAACCATTTGACAACTCTTATCTCAACACCATCTATGTGACTACTGTATTCGACATAGCTTCCTCTCCCTTCCTTTTTCATCTCACTGTCACTAGGTAATTGTATTCCAGGAATTCTATTAGTTCGTATAGTGCCCAAAGATCCGATTCCATTTTTATGTAGTAATGTCATCAAAGGTAAAGAAGAGAACCAATTATCATAATACAATAAACAATTTTTATGGTCAGGAATTGTTTCACACAGTCTCAATACAATATTCCCACTAGCACCAATGTCAGGTTTTCTTTCAACAGGTAAGATTTTTCCAGTATAAATTTCGAAATTAAATGAACGGCCCTTCACATCACATAACACAAATATTTTATAGCCCCATTTATTAGGTTTTTTGGGGTTGTATTGTTTTAAATTTGAATGACCACGAAATGGCACTATTTATTCGTCCACATCATTTGAGGCATCAAAGTTTGGCCTTTGAATTTACCGCACAAGTGGGTAACAAGTGGCCTTATTATGAATAACTTATCTCGATCAGGGCCTCTAACCTCTTCCTCATTATTGTTGAAGTGAAGATTGGCTTTTATGGTTTCCCACCTATCTCGTGAAAGTCTATCTGCTACCATTGGTATTCTTGTTTCTCTTCCCCAAAACATCCTATTTCGTGAAAGTCCAAAAATTGACATGTAAATTACCGTCCCCAAAAATATTTCTAATTCTTGTTCTTCCAGGAGCAGTGGCTTGTTTGGATTTTTTGTAAAGCATATCTATTGCTTTCGAAAACAACATGTTTTAGTAAATTTTTGTCAAAATAGATTTGAAAGTAGTGATAAGGTCTACCTATTTCAGGGTTCTCCTCCTCCTCTTCGGAAATAAATTGTGGTATTTGGAATGGTAAAGACGTACAAGAGACTTTTTTCCATATATGGGCAACTCTTTTATTTGGGTTATCTTTTTGTCTGCTTCCTGTAGATGTGCTGGGAGCGAGAGACTGATCTTCTTCCGAATCCTCTTCTGATGATATTTCACCTTTTCGTTTTTCTAAGGCAGTCGTTTTTTTTGGTACGTAGGCAGGATCTTCATCACTGTCGTCAAAGTTATCATCCTCACTGTCGCTAGGTGGATATGGACCAATATCCTCTTCCGTAGACATAATTTTAGTCCTAGAGGGGAGAAAATAATTTTGTGAATTTGAATGCCGATTGTTCCTAACTTGGAACAAAATAGATTACTATGGTGTAGACGAATGTTCCAGATGTGGAACGAAAAGATTTTTTGATATTATAAACACATAAGTTGCAATTTATGCACCACAACTTGTTTATCGTGCACCTATTACATGTAGAAACGACGTACATATTTTGAAATCGTTTCTTCACTTACTTTTGTAGTCGCTTTGTTGAAACAAACACAGGCAATATAATAAACTGTCACAGCCAGTTGTTACTGAATATAATTTGTGCTAAATATCCCATAGATGGCCACGCTGGTCACAAAAACTGAAGTAATATTCGTTCCTATGTTGGAACAGTAGGAAGACAGGGTACATAGTAAACAAATTTAACTTATTTTAATTATGGACCCATAAAAATAGTACGTTCCTAATTTGACCCATGTGACAAAAAGAGGTTAAGAAAGGGGCGCCACCTAGCGTTTTGATGTAAGGACCCGAAAAATGCGTAAAGGAATTTCAAAATTATTATTTTTTCTTAAAACTCCACTTGATCTCAGGAGGAAACCGGACCGCAGGAAACGCATATCATTTTCATTAGACTAGAACGTGCTTTCAAACCAGAGAGTTCAAACCATTAAGTTGCGGAGATAAAATTGTTTTCAATTCTCAAAGAGTCAGCAAAAGCCGTGCGACCAGCCTCTCTGGCAACTGACCGCGCGACACGTGGCTAAAAATAGTAAAAGCAATACGTGTACGCCATCTAGTGGAAAGCGGCTCGCCGCTAAAAGCCCGAATCAACCACGGTCTTTTTCAAAAACTTGCTGAATTTGAAGAAAATCCCACTTCGAAGTTCGAGGGTGGTGGCGAGGGCTTAAGTAGACAGGAAGAGCGCAAAAACGAGTTCCTGGTTTCCTTAGTTTTGTCCGCGTTAATTTCTCGTCGAAATTTTAGTTTAATTAATTTTTCTGTTCTAAGTTCGGTTTTATTTTGAATTAAATTTTTCATAGTTTATTATCGGTTTCGGTTAGAAAAAGCAGAAGCTTTTTTCGTGTAGCTTTTTGTGTCAGTTATTTTAAAATAAATTCGCTCGCTAACGAATCAATTCTCGTAAATCTAAATCGATAGTTTTTCCTGAGTTACGGATACGAGAAAAATCATTTAAGATTCGTCCCCGGTAAGCTCAATGTCTTTGTTGCTTAAAAAGTCATAATTATTAACAACAAGCATTTTTCTAAGTGTATTGTACCATTCCCCCTTCTTGTCGAGTTTTTGTTTTGTTTTGATAGAATTTTCAGGTTGTTTTGTATTTTTCTTTTATCTGTTTTATTATTTTTGTTATAAAGTTCTTTTTTTGTTGTTCAAAATTTGTTAAATTTTTTTTTGCCTATATAAATTACATGTTTTATTGTTTTCGCTAAATTTTCCTTCAATATAGTTTTAACTGTTAAAACTCGAATTTTATTTCATTCTCAAAGTAGAGTTTAGAGAACCTTTTTATTAAGTAGTAAATCGAACAAGGAGAGGAGAAAGATTAAACAATTCCAAAATAGTAAGTCCGAGGGTCGAAAGGGTCAAAACTCATACCGAGTCCGAAGAGAGCGGACGGAACGACTCCTGGCCACTTTTCAGCTAATTCCAGGAACGCTACTAACGAAGGAGTCGCCTTTTGCGTCTCGATTCGGTTTGTAAAAGTTTTAGGTAATAAAGGGTGATAAAAGTCTATCATAAAATTTGGTTATACGTTGCAAAGCCATTTTTATCAAAATATAAACCACCCTTTCCCGTACCGCGGTGCTTACAATATTTATTCCAGGTATAAGTAATACGTGTTACCGCTAGGACTACACACGTGAATGTAGCATACGAGGTAACCCTCATATTTGAAATTCCGCATTTAAAAAAAAATGATCAGTCACCCTGTATATATCGAAATTATCAGTCACCCTATATATAACGAAATCTAAAAGAAAAGTCTGACAATTCACAACATTAAGTTTATTGATCGTTTTAAATGAAAATTACGCAAGTGTACGTTAATTACTTTAGATCGAAATAAAGTTAAAATTCACATAGCAAGTGTAACACGTAAACACCGGCAAGGATATCCTATTTGATTTACAAAGGTGATGTACAAGTTATAAGCACCTGTCTGTTTGCCGGTAGGAGGTGGTTATTAATTTACTTTATGCAAATTATGACATGTTCTTAAGGAACCGTGACTTGAAATATACAATTACAAAATTTTCAAGCCCTTAACTACTCATTATGCAGCGTAATTGATGATTAACCGAAGTAAGGAATGAAAAGTGTACGATACCGCTCGACGTTAAGTCCGGTCGTCTGATGCCATAAATCATGACGTTTACATCGAAGTCTCGAGAGAGGCCTTTGATCTTACATGCACGTCGCGGTGTTTCATGGTAGTAGAACTAGATGACTCTCGTACGGCTTTTCTGCTTACTGCCTATCACCTGCTACAATTTGCTTCGCATGACGTGAATTTGCCTCGTATAACGTGAAACTGCTCCGTATGACGTGAAATTGCCCCGTATAACGTGAAACTGCCCCGTACAACGTGAAACTGCCCCATACAACGTGCCCCATACATTTTGCTAAAGGAAGAAACGTGATAAGTTTAATAATAATAAGTAAAAATAAGGGCCTATTAAAACCTGTGACACATCCGTTTGACTCGGTGAATATTAATTAATTTTTTGCAGAACCGTATTGTTTACATTTTCAAAACTCGAGCCCCTTTGTAATTTGCGACTGCGAGGTGGCGGTATCTGCGCAATTCCCCTTTTAAGTCTCGCTCATTTAAGTCACAGGAGTGATTTAAGTTGCCTACCCTCAAGGGATCGCGTGGTGTTTTTGCATCGGCTACGTTACCTTGCGTGGTTGAGGTTTCTACAGTTTGTTAAATGGATCTTTTTACGCACGTCATTGATTTTTTCCATAAAAGACACATCAATACTCTCAAGTCAAGTAATAAATAGTAAATTTTACTTTACAAACATTAGTATAAAGACGTGTTCCTTTTTCAATCCTAACGAGTGATGTACCTAGGTACAATAGTTACTTGTAAAAATTGATTTTAATAGTGCCGTTTGTCAATGACGTACGTAAAAAGATCCATTTAACCAACTGTACACACTCAGGGTCTTGTTGCATAGCGTATTTACTTTAACGACCATTTATCGTTAGGAGAGTCAGTATTTTGGCTAAAGTTTGTCACTTGGACCCCTTATCGCCTGAGATTGTTTGTACATATTAACAATTTAGCTGAACACGTCCAGTGTTTTTAAAATATGTTTTGGCAAGCAAATACGTATTTCCACACACAGAAAAACAATTCATTAAAATGTTAGTTAATAATAAATTTTGTAGGCGCTTAAGCTATATAACTAATACTTAAAATAGTGTAAAAATAGGTACTTCGACATGAAAAAAATGTACGTCTCATTCTCATTAAAATTGGAATCTAAATGTTCAAAATATAATTGCCTAGGTTTTTTCTTAAATAAAATTTTAGGCAGCCGTCTAAAGATCCGGGCTTTACTGATAACCAGGCTTACGATTTCGGCCCACTTCGAACATATTTGATTGTAAATTCCCTGGCTTGTCTTACATACTTTTTTTGGTTTATGTTAAACTTTATTTAATTATTTACTGCGATCGCGTAGCCCATAGCAAATTTTCTATAAGTATGTTTAAATGCGACGCGACGTGGGCCGAAATCGTAAGCCTGCTGATAACTAGTCAGTGTTGTTCGAGATATCATAACATTGACCGTAAAACGCAAGAGCCTGTTAGATAAAGAGAATATGTGTATCTTCGTACGTACTGCTTGAGTGCAAGTGTACTTAGGCCGTTGATTACTAATACAATGACTTGAATAAATAAATGTATGTAATTTATGACAACAATTATTTTTAATTTCATAATGGATGCTTTAAAGATCGAAAAATCTCTGAGCGTTTCACTATCGGTCGATAGCTTCATCAGGAGTGTAACGTTGAGCGATTTTTAAAGTATCCGTTAAGAGATCTTGAGATTATTGCAAATAGCATATAAAATACTTAGTAAAAAAGTATAAAGTTAAATAGCTTTTAGTATTATTTAGATTCTTCTCTGTGATATTTTTTAACGTGCCATACCTACAGGTGTGTGGGTACAAAACACTAAGGGAGAATGATACTGCGCATTATTTTACTTTCAAATGAAATATAATACAAAATTCACATAGTTTCCTTTCACTGGCACTACTAATTAAAAACAAATATATAATATTACATAAATAATTTTTTTACCTACATATTTATAATATAAAATACAATTCTACCTATAATATAGTTTAATTAACTAAATAAATTTTATTAAATTAATTACAATTTGCTGCGAATATCCTGGGTTTTAAGTATGAACTAACGTTATAGTCTTCGAAGGGACAGTTGCTTCTTGCGAAGTACTCCATAGTGTACAGATTCATTTGTATGCTGTTCCCTAAACCAAGAGCGTATAAAAGAAGAGCGTTAAAGATAGGATGCTTAGTGTTGATGTATGTTAAAAGCGTTCCACATACGAAGAACTGGAAGAAAAGCACAGGCAGAAACAACTTGAGCATAAAACAGAGGATATATTCGTGGATGATGGCGGAGAGCAAGATGACGGCCACTTTTGGAAGGACCTTATTCTTGAATTTCGTCGATTCAATTATATCCTTGTAGACGTATGTGAATAACCAATCTTGAATAACTATGTTCCATGTTCTCAGGTATACGCTGATGTTTGTTGAAGTCCACCAATCCTAAAATGTAATTGGTTTTAGGTTTCAACAATAAAAATATGTGCAGAAGGTGTTACCTCATAGAATCTTCTATCTGCAAATCGTAGTATTTCAGCAAAACCATTCAGCCAACTATGCAGAAGCAAAAAGAACATGAAAAGCATTATAAGCAACGCGGGTAAACAGTTTTCGAACATCGCCACGATGACTTCATTCCATTGTATCTCGGCCTTTCCAACGTGTTCGAATTTGTTGGCGAAGTACTTGTCGAAAACGAAACTCAACAACCATAAGAGAATCAACACATCGATGAAACACCAGGCAGCGTATTTCCAGTTGACCGTCTTGGTTCTGTAAACGGCAGTTTTATTAATTTATTAATAAAATTAAAAGACGCGCCCACACCACCTTGGATAGTGATCTCTGTAAATTAATGTCGGCGCAAAATAAAAGTAGAGAAACGTCGAAAAGTTTGGCAGTTCTAAGGGCGTATCGCTGTGGGGTTTGTGGTTTAATGCTTTCGGCGCGTTGCTTCGAACGAAAGCATGGCATTTCATTATCAAACGGACCTGAAAGTCAAAGTTACACGAGTTTTTTGCAGAATTATAATTACCTGTTCGTTTAAAATTATGGCGGAAGATGCTATTGGCAAATCGAATTTTACAGTTGCGATTGCTGCGAGATACAGAGATCCGAAATAATAAGAGATCAAAATTGAAAGCCAGAACTTGTCCCAACAAACTCTAGCGAACGCTGTAAAAACAAAAATAATAAATAGAAAATATGTTTTCGTAAAGGAATTTGACGATGTCGAAAGAAAACAATATCTACAAAACATTGAAAGAAGACGGTGTGAGATGTTTATAACAGGATATCAACAATTTATTTAAAATGAGATGACATGACTATAGTATGGAATTTGGACGAAATAAGAAAGAAATGTAACCAAAAAAAAATTCCCTACAAGATATTTGCAGTAGAAACTAAATCTGAACATGTTAAGTTCATAATTGTGAGGGACGGGAGGTTAAAAATAATGATAAGAGAAGAAAGGGGGTGAATTATCCTTTACTTTCAACTTTATCAATTTTTAGTACAAGGCTTCTTTGTGTTTTTTCTAAGGTCAATTTCGCTTACGTAGCCTTCCTTAAGAGTGTGATTTAGCACGAGGTAAGCTTTCAATGTCACTGCTGTTCTTAGAATTTGCAATGTCAATCGTGTCTAATCTAGCGCAAGGTTCCTGATAAACGAACCCAACCCAACAAACTCTAGCGAACGCTGTAAAAACAAAAATAATAAATAGAAAATATGTTTTCGTAAAGGAATTTGACGATGTCGAAAGAAAACAATATCTACAAAACATTGAAAGAAGAGGGGGTGTGAGATGTTTATAACAGGATATCAAAAATTTATTTAAAATGAGATGACATGACTATAGTATGGAATTGGACGAAATAAGAAAGAAATGTAACAAAAAAAAAATATTCCCTACAAGATATTTGCAGTAGAAATTATATCTGAACATGTTAAGTTCATAATTGTGAGGGACGGGAGGTTAAAAATAATGATAAGAGAAGAAAGGGGATGAATTATCCTTTACTTTCAACTTTATCAATTTCTAGTACAAGGCTTCTTTGTGTTTTTCTAAGGTCAATTTCGCTTACGTAGCCTTCCTTAAGAGTGTGATTTAGCACGAGGTCAGCTTTCAATGTCACTGCAGTTCTTAGAATTTGCAATGTCAATCGTGTTTAATCTAGCGCAAGGTTCCTGATAAACGAACCCAACCCAACAAACTCTAGCGAACGCTGTAAAAACAAAAATAATAAATAGAAAATATGTTTTCGTAAAGGAATTTGACGATGTCGAAAGAAAACAATATCTACAAAACATTGAAAGAAGAGGGGGTGTGAGATGTTTATAACAGGATATCAAAAATTTATTTAAAATGAGATGACATGATTATAGTATGGAATTGGACGAAATAAGAAAGAAATGTAACAAAAAAAAAATATTCCCTACAAGATATTTGCAGTAGAAACTATATCTGAACATGTTAAGTTCATAATTGTGAGGGACGGGAGGTTAAAAATAATGATAAGAGAAGAAAGGGGATGAATTATCCTTTACTTTCAACTTTATCAATTTTTAGTACAAGGCTTCTTTGTGTTTTTCCAAGGTCAATTTCGCTTACGTAGCCTTCCTTAAGAGTGTGATTTAGCACGAGGTCAGCTTTCAATGTCACTGCAGTTCTTAGAATTTGCAATGTCAATCGTGTCTAATCTAGCGCAAGGTTCCTGATAAACGAACCCAACCCAACAAACTCTAGCGAACGCTGTAAAAACATAAATAATAAATAGAAAATATGTTTTCGTAAAGGAATTTGACGATGTCGAAAGAAAACAATATCTACAAAACATTGAAAGAAGAGGGGGTGTGAGATGTTTATAACAGGATATCAAAAATTTATTTAAAATGAGATGACATGACTATAGTATGGAATTGGACGAAATAAGAAAGAAATGTAACAAAAAAAAAATATTCCCTACAAGATATTTGCAGTAGAAACTATATCTGAACATGTTAAGTTCATAATTGTGAGGGACGGGAGGTTAAAAATAATGATAAGAGAAGAAAGGGGATGAATTATCCTTTACTTTCAACTTTATCAATTTTTAGTACAAGGCTTCTTTGTGTTTTTCCAAGGTCAATTTCGCTTACGTAGCCTTCCTTAAGAGTGTGATTTAGCACGAGGTCAGCTTTCAATGTCACTGCAGTTCTTAGAATTTGCAATGTCAATCGTGTCTAATCTAGCGCAAGGTTCCTGATAAACGAACCGCCGCCGGGGTCACTTTATATTTAATTTTTTCTATGTGGGCGGATTTCTTTCGCGGTCGCGTTGCATTTCCGTACTATGCTTTTGATAATTATGAGATGCTTGGATTCTTACATAATAAATTAAATAGAGTGTCCCAAACGTATAGGATAATGGGTCTACATGAAAAAAATTATGCATATTATACCTATCAAAAGTTTTCATTTACTTTTGCCAATTTAGAATGATGATACTTTTTTTTTAATTAGAACTTTATGTTTTCCATTTAACTGTATCAAAGAGCTTATGATTCTGATTAAGCCAGTTCGCTACATAATAAGTCATCCCATACAAGGCGGCCATGCGTGCTGTCAAAGCATAATGAAAGTTTTAAAAATTTTGTTGCAAATCGGGTTTGACTGCATGGCCGCCTTGTATGGGATGTAACGCACTGGCTTCAATTTGTCAATCCTAATGCAATGTCAGGTCAAAAAGCGATCGCAGCAACTTTTTATAATAATTAACATACCAAATAGATTACGAATGTGTTTGCTGATCGTAACGTTTTAATTTCTGTTTGTCATTAATGAATAAACAGACTTATTAACTAAAAGGCAAGGGAAGCGTAATATTAGGCAAAAAAAAGTTCCGAAGAATGCATATGTTTTCTTAAAAAAGTTATATCAGCATAGAACCTGCTTACCAATTAACTTAAAAACTCAATTGTGTGACGCATTTGTACTCTCGCAATTTAATTATTTAAATTTTATTATTTGATTATTATCTCTGTATCATCCCGCGATAGATAGAATAACTGTGAATTGTATACAAAAAATTCAAAACTCATGCTTGCGTTTTATCTTTGGTATCCGAAAAAATCAAAGAATTTCACACAAATTGAAAGAAGTTAGTTGGTTGTAAATGGAAAATCGTAGGCAGTTACAATAGTTATGTACATATCATAAAATATTAATGACCAGTCAGCCAACATACTTGTACAATAAAATTAAGTTTAGAGCTGATATACACATGGTCCCAACTAGATTTAAATATCTCATTTAACCTCCGAATCAATATTTCAACGTTCATTTTCTTACCACATTTATAACCTGTGAGCAAATAAAAATCAGATTAGAGCAGGCGGTGCAAAGAAAATGTATGTCTGTGATTTAATGAAAAGTCAATAAATTTGACAGTCCATGAATGTATTACATCAATTAATTCAGTTAATCACAGACACACATTTTCTTCGCGCCGCCTACTCTAATCTGATTTTTATTTGCTCACTTTTTAAATCTTACAACACATTACCTTACTGTTATAAGAACATGTCTACAAAAAAATTTAAAAAGACATTACTCAAAGAAATGTATGTGAAACAGTGTGTGGATCAGAGTACTGCAAGTGCGTAGGTAGTGTCGGTAGGTAATACCCGGTTGACCGGGTACTGTCTTACGGGACCAGGTAATACCTAGAATCGGATATCTCCAGGTAATAGGTAGCACATGTTACTGGGAGAGTTAAGTTCTAGGTAACACTCATTGTTGGGTACCTCTTATCCCCGGTAATACTCAGTACCTACCAAGTACCCAAGTTTTTGTTCTTTGCTCGGCATAGCCTGTAAGTGCGACTATCAAATTAAAGTTGTCTGGGAAAGTTTGATGACAACTGTTGATTTATGATTTAATTTCTTTTTATTTTAATTTTTGAATAATAAATAGCGATTGTAATTAAAAAGAGAAGAGTAAATCAAAATGGCTTAAAAATTAACTAAGGTAATGACTACAAAACAAATGTATAGGGTGACCACGCGAGAATTTCTACCCCCTGTAAATCTTTTATTTTTGATTTTAGGAAAAAATGTTTAATACAAAACTTGTAGGGAGTAATTCAAAGTTTATCTGTGTGTTCACAGAAAAACAATTTATGGTCGGATAAACGAGATATAAACTAAACTTGTTTTTTTTTTTTTTTTAATGGAACGCCCTGTATATTATTCCGTTTTTCGATTTTGAATTACATTCTATTGGGACTACATATATAATAAAACTAATAGTGTAGAAGGTGTCCATAAAATAATTCCTATTTAATTTTTTTATTTGTGAATTTAGAAAGAAAAAAAGATAAAAGAAGTTGTAGAATTTATTTCAATACTGCTACAGATATTCACAAAAAACAACTGAGCGACGGTTACCCAAAAATAAACGAAAGTTTATTTAAAGCCAAAACTTTTGTTTATTTTTTGGGTATCCGTCGTTCAATTGTTTTTTGTGAATATCTGTAGTAGTATTGAAATAAATTCTACAACTTCTTTTATCTTTCTTTCTTTCTAAATTCACAAATGAAAAAATTATTATTTTTGACATTTCGAAAAAACGCTCGGACAGGTAAATTTTGTTTTTAAAAAACACACATTTCCAAGTGAAAATCAATTTTTTGAGTCATTTGTTTTCGAGTAATGACGTCATCGCTTTTTTTTCTTTGATTTTTTCTTGATTCTGGACTTTATTTTGATTTACCTTTATTTAAATATTTCTGCACTTTAATGGATTTCCGACAAAAAAAATATATATAATAGAAACACTTAGATTTGCAAATAAAAATAAATTTTAGGGGAACGTGTCTTTTATTTGGAGGATTTTTAAACTTCAGAAAAGAAATCGTTGTCAATGTGTTGGCAACACTGCGTCTTCACCACGAATGGCGCCTTAAAATTCGATAGATGGCGCGTTTTCCGGCGTGACGAAACATTTACGATCACAAAAAGTAATAAATATTATAAATTACAGTTATTATAATCCATCCACAATCTTTTGTTAGTATCGCTAAAAAATATTTGTCTTTATACAGGGTGTTTTCGGAAGTGCGGCTGAAAACAGAACCTTGGTTTACATGTACTGGGTATAAGATTGAACACTTTGTTTGTTTGTTCAAAAACAGTTTTAATGTGTAATTTATTTTTGTATTCAACTCCCATCACGGCGGCACTCTCTTTAAATAAATTATTAAGAACAAGAAACATAATAATTCTTAGGAAAACTTATTGTTACGATTTTAATTTTTAAATTTGTCAACACCTAAAAAGAGAAACTGTCACATTTGTCAAATCACGGAAAAAGTAAAAATTAAAAATCAGTACCGTGTGTCAATTTTCCGTAAATTATGAAAATGTATGAAATTATTATTCATTTCAGAATGAATACATGAACAAAGAAAAGTTAACCAAATACGTGTAATTAGATTTACGTTTTTCGTGTCTCACTTTAATACAGTTCTCGGTCTCATTCTAAAAGTAAAAATGAATACAGTCTATTCAAATCGGTTATCGGTTGGCACCAAATTACAAATTTTATTTGTGATTTTAATAACAATAAGCAATAAAACATCCGTGAACGACATGGATCAGATATTGTCAACCCGGTACCGGTAACGAGTGTTACCTCGTACCTGGCAGTCAACCCGGTACCGGTAACGAGTGTTACCTCGTACCTGGTAGTTAACCCGGTACCGGTAACGAGTGTTACCTCATACCTGGTAGTTACCTGGTAGTTACTTACTACCTACCTCTAAAGAGTACCTATTACCTATATGTATTAGGTAGGTATCGCGTCGCTATATCTTGTTGGTTAAACCTAGTAACCGGTAACCGGGTAGGTAATCATACAGTACTATGGATCAGGCATTGTCAACCCGGTACCGGTAACGAGTGTTACCTCGTACCTGGTAGTCAACCCGGTACCGGTAACGAGTGTTACCTCGTACCTGGTAGTTACTTACTACCTACCTCTAAAGAGTACCTACTACCTATATGTATTAGGTAGGTATCGCGTCGCTATATCTTGTTGGTTAAACCTAGTAACCGGTAACCGCGTAGGTAATCATACAGTACTCTGGATCAGGCATTGTCAACCCGGTACCGGTAACGAGTGTTACCTCGTACCTGGTAGTTACTTACTACCTACCTCTAAAGAGTACCTACTACCTATATGTATTAGGTAGGTATCGCGTCGCTATATCTTGTTGGTTAAACCTAGTAACCGGTAACCGCGTAGGTAATCATACAGTACTCTGGACTGTGGATATTGATTCCAGCTAAGATAATCTATTGTCAGGCAAATAAAATTATTCATTAAAGAATAGTATTATGGACGACGAGCGTACATCACAGAAAGTATATATTTCTTTCTTTCTTTCTTAGTTACTTATTAGTTTGATATTTAGACGTAGGTAAATATTATTTATACTTAATTATATCGTCAAGGTTTAGATGTAACAGGGACAGTTTACTGTCATCTGAATCTCGCCTTGGGGTTAGATAAGGACTTATGTCTTTCAGAATTGATTATTTGAAGAAGTCCTTTCTAATAAAGACCTTATTATTATTAAGTGTTTAAGGCGGACAGGTTGCTTGTGGGAATAATACAATTTAAATTGAAATTGAAGGAAACTACTAGGAATTCTCAACACGGAGATTCGAATTGTTTTCGTGTTGTAGTGATTTATTTGTTTGGCTGTCAAAGCAAGTGTTCAAAGTGTTATCCTTACTTGCACAATTTGTACCGAATAATTTGCTTGAGGTGATTTGCATTCATTTCTTAAGCAAATACTTATTCTTGGGAAATTAAAATATATAATTTTTTTAAAACGTTTTCTTGTTGGTCCACTCAAGTATCACCCTGAATAGATTTTATACGAAGATAATAGCGGCTTTGATTTACCCCCGTACATTTTGGTTTATAAGATTTGATAGCAATATCTTAACTTACAAATATTAAAGATTGTATTTGTACTTACAGTGAGGCAAAGTATTTTCTCTTCCGTTCGCCCAAGACTTGAAAAACGTAAACGTTAATAAACTAGCGCAAAATAAAGTTGACCAAACCATCGCAGTGATGTGAGGTTTCCCGAAACTAATCTTGATCATGCGAAAGCCAAAGTTTACCCTGCAAAAACCAAATAAGTATTTAATTTTTTTTATACGCGGGTAAGTAAAAAATTATTTACTCTTCTGTGTTGAGCAAAAATGCTATGATGTCGTTGCACAAAAATCCAACGAGCAGGGCGATGCAAATGTGCTTCAATGTTTTGAAGTGTTTCACTTCCAGCATTTCGGTAAGTAAAGACGGCCTATCTTCGAAGATTTTTTCTTGGAGTATCCTTTTTTGTTTTTCACTAAAAAATCGTATATTTATAACTAACTATTTAAACAAATTTTTTTGATGCACTTACTGATTTTTCGAATAGTCTCGATCGCCCATTGCCGTTTAATCTTTTAACAGGAGTTGAAGAGGAGTGATCGCCAAAGCTGTCGATGTGATACTGCGGTTTAATATATGCATGTGTGTGTACACATGTTAAGTTCTTTGTTATCAGTGAAAACAAGTTCGATCGTAATTGCGTTGATTGTAAGACGTTTTGGTTTTCATCTCTAATTAATCATATTTGATCTAGGCAACCAATATCCATGTGTTTCTTAGGAAAATACGGTTAATGGTGTCTTTAAAAGGGAGGCATTTACGCAAGAGCGACAATGAAGTGACGTATAGATATATTAAAATTTGGATAGCTCATACGTAACGCTCCGGAAACAAAGATACATGGTCAACGTTTTAATTTTGGAGAGACATAAATCAGTATAAAATTTTATTTTTTACTGAACAGACACGATCTTTTATAAATTTCGTAATTTGTCCCATTATTTTCAAAGAAAATTTACATAAAGTCTAAAATGAGTTTCTTTTTGTTGTTGTTTGAATTGGCCGTTTGTTTGTTTGTCTAAAATCCGTGACCTGCTGATAAACAGGTTAACGTTGCTAAAACGTAACTTGCACAAACGCGCACGAAATTAATTTCAATCATTCTGTCTGCTATTAATAATAATAATTTCGCAAGGGAGTGGCAGAAATTTATTTTCGTTAATCGGTTTGTGTAGTACTTTTCGATTTACATAACGAACTAAACTTGTACTGGCTCGGTGCAAGTGTACGCGGCATTCTGATTAGTGATTTGTTAACACAATTATTTAACTATTAAGGACGAAACAGAATGATAAGTGTATTGATGTAATTAATGCTTGACGATAGTGCATACAAAAATATAATGATATCAGAAGTGTCTTTATGTCTTTTTTTTGTTTTTTAAATTTTTTTTTTAAACTCGCTATTATCAATTCATATCCCTCCGTCATCTTTTCAGTCGTATCTCAATTTGTGAATCGACAATCAAGATAAAAGTATCAACGTGAAAGAAAAGGCAAAATTTTCCATGAATAACACCACATGTAGTAAATGAAAAGAGGTCACAAAGTTATTTATTTTGTTTTTTGCTATTGGGGTGATGAACCTGAGAAGATGAGAAACTCTGACCTAATGCATTCACCCTTGAAGTAACTTCCTGTAGTTTCTGCTTCAATGTGAAATACTTGGAACTATTTGATATGATATTTGGCCTTGGGAATTTTTCCATTATTTATATTTTCACCACTCAAAGGAAGATTAATCACATGATAAAAGGCGGCGCGACATCTACAATTGAACTACAGGGTGAATGACAATTATTATTCTGTTAGGATACAGTTGTTTTAAACATCGCTACTATTATGCGTAGAATTATTGATCAAATGACGTACACGAATGCATGTCACAGATTTCGAGAAAATGTACAAAAGATTATGTGGAACATTTGTAATTAATTAATTCTAAGTTTACCCAAAAAAGTAGATATGTTTAGACTGAAACGTCAAATCCACAGCGTACGTATATCATAAACGTTTTACGATGTTTACTCAGAATAAAACTCAGAATAAAGCTTGTAAAACTTGACCTTCCACAGCAGACGTGTTAAACTGCATACAGTTAGCATGCTTCGAGTTGCGTGGCGTCCAAACAGGGCCGTAAATGAGTTCGAGACGTTCCTGCGAAACCTGGAGGCTGATTTAAGAACCCAATCCAAAGATTACATTATAGGAGGTGACTTGAATGCCAAATTCCACGTCTTCGGAAGCAGCATAGGCAACCAAAAGGGCAGGGTATTGGAGGAATGGCTGGAGCTGATGGATCTCACTGTTCAGAACCTTCTCCAGCGTTTTGAGCAACTCAATAATCGACATCACATTAACAACGGCAGCAATCGCCGGAAATATTCAAGATTGGCAAATTGAAGAAGATCTAGAGAGTATGAGTGATCACTAGATCATCTCTCATGAGTGACTCACTTTGGACATAGGGAAATGACGAACAACAACGGATGATACGTCGCAGAGGAGAGACTGGTGCAACTTTCTGAACATTGTAGGATCCCACACTCGGCAAAGGCACACACCCCGGCCGAGCTAATTGGGAACCTCACATAGACTTGCGATAGACACCTTACTTCGAGAGCGAACCGACGTATCCGCCACCCACCGAGTTTATTGGTGGTCGGAAAACATCGCGGAAAAGAGAAGAATTTGCACCAGCAGGAGGAGAACATTGATAAGATCCAACAGCAGAGGGCTGAACACGAACCATCTAGTAGGCAACATCACGCAGAGATAAAAAAACAAAAAGCCATCATCTGGGCGGAGTTCTGCAATGATAAGGTTGTAGATAACGACCCATGGGGTAAGGGGTACCAAGTACTAACAAGAAGCTGAGATTGCGACACCAACACGATCAAACAAATCGAGGCGCTATTCCCCTCGAGGCCAATAGTTACATAGTCGCGGATCCATAGGGACCTCAGCGAAATCAGGCCATTCACGACCGACGAACTGGATACAGCTATTAGAAAAATCAATAACAGGAAGCCCCAGGCCCGGACAAGATTCCTTTAGTAAGAGTAGTTGCTCGAACAAGCATGGACACCTTTAAGCAGGTAATGGACAGCTGCCTGACAGAGGGCATATTTCCGTCCATCTGGAAAAAGGCAAGGCTAGTGTTAGTGGACAAGCCAAAAAAAGACGCTTCAAGATCTTCCAATTTATAGACCCATAAGCCCGCTGGACGTAGCGGCCAAACTACTAGAGGCGCCCGTCAAATAGAGGTTGATGAAGGAGCTAGACGATAGTAACACCTTAAACGACCGTGTTTAGATCGGGCAGAGGCTCTATACCAAGTAAAAGGTATCGTCAGCAACACAAGAAACTTGGCTTGTAAAAATAGGCACTTCTGTTTAATGCTAAACTTGGACACAGAAAACGCAGTCAATTCAGCAACATGGCCTCACATCATAAACGCTCTAAAACCTGCAAAGATCAGCAAATACTACAATCTTATCTACACGACAGAACAATCATATCTCCACAGGGAGAAGAGATACAGACATCGTGCGGGGTCCTTTAGGGATCGGTTCTCGGACCGACTCTGTGGCACAACACAGTGCAACTGGCACAAGGACCAGACCAGATCAGACAGCTCCCTATAACACACCGTACCGCTCATCAAACGGTCCCTGAGCGAATTAGCCCTTATCCGCTTGGGCCCCGCCCAGAGCCATCGGATTGAGATACGCCCAATCAGCGCGCAGGGCGGGCCCACCTTTCGGTGGCTGGCACTATGAAGTGTCTTCCAACTCACTGCTACCAGAGTGGCCCGGGGTTGCACGCCCCTTGCCCCTTCTGGTCAAGTGAGACCTATCTAATCTCTACTAGCTAACCAGGCTAGGGCCGGAACTGAGATCCGCAGTTCACACGTCGGGATGGATGGACATCATCCCTAGCCCAAGCATGCGGGCTAGCAACCACTGCCCCCGTGAGTCCAACCCAGTCGACCGGCGGAGGTCCCCTCTGCTCGCTCTACTCCAGAGGAGGGGAAGGTATCCTCCGGGCTAACCGGTCCCCACGGTACCAGTTGACTTCACTGGTTGGAAGTTCGGCCACGACCGAACAATCGGCCGCGTCCTGCAGATTAGGTTTCGTGCAAACCAGGCGCTGGTACGCCAACTCGGGACGGTGGGCTCGTCACATCCATAGGGACTCTATCAAATGTCCACAATGGTCACCTACGGCCGAAGCCGTTGGATCCACGCTTTGGTTAGCAGGGTCCCCCCCTGCCGGGAACTGGCACAAGGAGTGAAAATAATAGCCTATGCCGACGACGTACCGCTGGTAACACGGCCATATTACTCGAAGAGAAAGCGCAATGCGCCGTGGTCAGCATAAGAAATTGGAAGAAAACACATAAGAAAAACACGAGCTGAAGCTAGCGACAAAAAAAACGGAGATGATGATCCTCGCGGGACCTAGAAAGCTAAGGGACACAGAAATAAACTCTTACAAGGCAATAAAGGATCTGGGCGTATACCTCGATCGAGACTTAAAGAGGACCACCCGGCAAAGCCAGCAAAACTCTTACGGCGCTGTCCAGGGTAATGCCAAATATAGGCGGACCTAGACCCGAAAAGAGGAAGGTACTTGCCGCAAGTCTATAAACAGAAAAATGGCCACTTCTGCCTACTGACCTCCACTGAGGCCATCCTGGCGATCGTTGCCATCCCACCAATTAAGCTGAAAGCAGAAGAAAGAAATATGAAGCGAGCAAAACAACTACCGCTCAGACTCGAGAAACCTTGTTGGTGCAATAACACCCTGTAGATACCTTTACGCCAAAGTATCATAAATTTTACAGGAGAGGTTTTTTTTATTAATTACATTACTGCTGATGTGTTACGATAGTGTAAAATAAAAGTAAGACTTACTATTATTTAATTCTTAATTTATGTAGATTTTTTATTTAATAATATTTTTTAAAAATATTTGTTGGATTAAAGTAAAAGATTCGAACTTGTTGGCGCCATCTGTTGAATCACGGCGGTATTATCTTTTCGATCTATTCTGAAATTACGTTTACTTTTTTATTGGGACTCTTGCACGCACTAGCGTCCTCTATAGGTTTATGTCTGTATTAAGTGAGCTAACTTCTTCGGTATTACCGTCATCGTTTTATGCTATTCTCAAATTTGATTTTTATTTCGTTTGGCGCCATCTGTTGAGTTATAAGGCTTCTATTTTGCAGTTGATATTTATTCAATTTATTCTGAAATCCGATTCTTATTTCATTTTTTATTAGAATTATTTAGAATTAAATCATACTTAATAGTTCCATCTATTGGGTTATATTCGAATCGCAATCACAATCCTCGCCATTACTGCCATCTTTCCAATAGATTTTTTTATTTAGTTTTTTTTTTTTTTAATTAGATATGTATGTTTAAATACCCTAAAAATACTTTAACATTGCTTTCATCTTTTCAACATATTCTTTATTTGGTTTATTTCTTTGAAATCAAGATTTCAAGCCTACTAGCGCCATCTGTTTACTTACATCGCTATTAAATTAATTCTTTAAGTTTTATTGTCAACCTTTCATTCTATGTATTACAAAATTTGGATTTTATATAATTTTTTGATTAAATATAAAACCGTATAAAATTAATTTAATATCTGCCGTGCTTTCAATCTATTCTGCAATTTGGCTTGTTTTTGTTTAGGCACTTGAAACTCAAACTTCAAACCCACTGGCGCCATCTGTTGAGTTACGACATTAATTTTTCTTTAATTAAAAATTGTTCACGTGAAATTAAAACTGCGAACCTATTAGCAGCGCCTTTGAGCATCATCTATTGAGTAATGACGACATTAATTTACGTCACGACGATGTTATCTTTTAATGGCTGCTCTCATCTTTATAATAAAATCTCGACATTTGGTTTTTTTTTTTAATTTTTATTAAAGTTATTTACTTGTTGAAATTAAAACTCCGAACCTGCTCGCGCCATCTGTTGAGTTACAGCGAAATTAAGTAATGACTGCGATGCAGCTCTTTACTTTTTAACACAATCCGAAATTTAATTTTTTTATTAAAATTGTTCAAGTGAAATTAAAACTTCGAACCTACTTGCAGCGCCATCTCTTGAGTAATGACGACATTAATTTAAGTAACGCTTGCGATTCTGTTCTCATCTTTTTTATTTAATCCGAAATTCGTTTTTGTTTCATTTATTGTTAGAATCATTTGCATTCAATCAAAACTTCAGGCCCAGTGGCGCCAACTCTTGAGTTATGTCGTTTTAAACGAATTGGCGTCTTCGACGTTGCTTTTATCTTTTCAATACTTTCTGAAATTTGGTTTTTGCTTCGTTTTTACTAGATGTCTTTGTGAAATCGCCATTTGTTGGGTCATAACGGTATTATCTTTTTAGTTTATTCTGATTTTTTTTTAGTTTTATTTGTCTGTTGATTTACAAGTTTGTGATGGCGAATAATTTTAAATTGCTTCCTCAGTACTCATATGTTTAAATAAATAATTAAAAAAGAAAAACTAGACTTAAAGGAAAGTATTTTTTGTTTGAGTTTTTGTTTTTTGATTTACTTCAGTTTTGATAACAAACTTTTGAGTTGGGGGCATGGGACGCATATGACGGATGGACAAAGACCTTCATCAAGGAAGGACATTGGTAAATGGATCAACTGGAAATTTGGAGATGTCGACCATCACATCACCCAAGCCATGACAGGTCACGGGGTATTAGCCAGTTACCTACACAAAATCGGGAAACTCCCAAGCAATGTCTGTTGGTATTGCGAAGAGATCGACACGCCGGAGCACAGTGATTGACTGCGTAAGGTGGGAACAAACGCGCGAAGTAGCCAACAAAAAATGTGGATTGACAGTATCCATTGATGACGTAGCTGAAACCTTACTAATCAGCGAGAAGCACTGGGAATAGACAGACATGCTGCGGACAATAATGCCAACTAAAGTCCAAGAAGAAATAGAACTAGGAAGACTTATAGTGTGAGAAGAACAGCCTAGCATAAAGGAAAGGATGGAACAAACGATCACTAGTAAGGAAAGACTGATGAAACTGAAAATTTAACACCTGACGCAATGCTTAACGGCGGATTCCAGGAATTTGGCAGCTGCAACAGAGAATAAGGAGTTTAGTTGGTAGGCGCCACCGTTCGTGAACCATGAAGGCGACGACGAGGCTGAATCCAACACATCTAACGCTTGGATTAACCGCGGAAGATGTTTATGAAGATTCTCCAAACCTCTATAAAAAAAATCCAAATTGTTTACTGACGACTTCAAACAACTGGATCAACATCGCTTCTTATCGTGGTTTCATTTTGTCGGGTTAATTAACAGTCACCTTGTATAACTCTTTCATTTCCAACGCAAGTTTATATAATTTTGAGTAGAAAACACATTTAAAATGCA